>VZTA01018032.1:17087-32648 GCA_013398855.1 Mohoua ochrocephala | reverse complement strand
CTGGGGCTGTGTGTGCATGATGGGGGGGTGGGGGGGGGGGGGTTCTTTATTGGCCTCGTCCTCCCTCTCTCCCTCCCTCCCCCCTTCTTCCACACTCCACCCAGAAATGATCCAGTGAAACTAGGAGGAGGTGATTCTCCTCCTCCCTCCTGCTGCTGCTCCTGCTGGTCTGGAAGGGACTGCAGGAATCTCTGCTGTGCTCTGCTCTGAGGCAGGGTCTGGGGAGGGGAGACCGTTCTGTGGAGGGAGGGGGCCGCTGTGGCCCGGGGTGCAGCTCTCCCGTGGGGGGCTGCTTGGTTCCCGACCATGGGGAAGGACCAGGAACTGCTGGAAGCCGCTCGCACTGGGAATGTGGCTCTGGTGGAGAAACTCCTCTCTGGGAGGAAAGGAGGGATCCTGGGCAGTGGATCTGGAGCTATTCCCTTATCCAGCTTATTGAGGTAGGGACATCGTTCCCCATCAAATGCTGGGGATATTAACCTCTTCTTCCCTGTCGTCATTATCATCGCCCCTCTCATCTTCATTTCCATTCCCGCATCCTTCATAGTAACAATAAAACCTTCACTCTCTCGCCAAGTAGAAGCATGCCAGGGTTTAAAGTCACAGGCAGTCATTTTATTAATATAGTGGTACTGAATTTCCTGCCTTCAATGCGTCTGCAGGGTCCTTGTTCATTCTGTTACTAGCTGTGGTGCAGAACTTATGTTTTGACTGCTAGGCTAATATATACAAGGTATTAATTACCCTTCCTTTGATATTTCCATCTTCAAATCGCTACTTTAATCACAGATGGAAATGTTTATCACAGACAAGGCATTGCATCGTGGAATTCTGTGTAAAAAGACATAGCTTCACCCCATACCCTCATCCATAGTTGCTACCCTTGCTTGCAGAAGAAATTAGGCATGCCATCGTAATAAGCCTAAAAAACAAAGAAAGGGAATCTTTTTTTGTGGGAGATCATCGAGGCAGAGGAGGTGTAAAACTTAGGGAGCAGGTTAGGTAAGAGCAGCATTACTTTCTAGGTACCTGGATTTAGTGGAGTGAAACTGGGTTACTGGCCATGTTGGGTGAAAGGGCTTAACTTCAGTCATTAGTTGTATCTCCTGCGATCTACAGCATGGCTTTGATCACAAGTTTCATCATGCTCTTAAGTCAGAGCATTGTCACAATCATTTATGACATTTGACTGTATTCAGAGCAGAGAAGGTCTGCAGCACACAGTCCAGTGCTAGTGTTCAACACTAAACTAGGCATAGCAAAAGAAGACAAAATGAACCGAAACACTGTAGACCTAGAACTTGAATAAATTGGGGGTTTGGTTTGTTTTTTTGTTCCTTGAAGAAAGAGAAGGCCTAGCACAATGGAAATTGATTAAATGAAAATATATTTGTGATTCTATTGCCAGTGCCTTCTTGCCAAGGTATTTACATTATTTCAAAGTTCCCTATCAGGGAAAATTTAGTGTTAACTCTCCAAATGATACTGTTTAAACTCTATTATAAAATCTTGCTATTTTAAAGCTAGGTTTAGTGCTGTAAACAACAGCAGTTCAGGTGTTCATAGTTTACCAAAGTTCTATGCTATTGCACCACTGTTGAATTACGAACCCATTGACCAAAATCAAAACACACCATGTGATTGCTTTTTGTACTGTACTCGAATAGGCTGCTTAGGAAGAAGTGTGCCAGATAGTCAGTTGAATTTGAAATATGATACCCACTTTTGTAAGCATGGAAGTGAGTTCACTTCGGTGCAATGACTAGCCATTTATAATCTAGTTCTAATGCATGATTGGTGTAGTGGCTTTCTCCAGGGCTAGTGCCCGTGCTGTATTCTTGCTCTGTTAATTTCATGTTGTTTATCGTAAGGTCTGTATATCCAGAGGGGGTGTATTTGCTTGTGCTTGCCTTCCTTTATTAAACGGCATTGTTGTATGTTGTGTACACAGAACACGTGAACCATGTGTTTTGTATATACAGATGGATCATCACAGTCCTTGTTTGTTACTCAGGATTGAAGTATTTTAGGTTGTAAAGTCAACTGGCTTTTTTTTCCCTGGAAGTGCACTTATCTTAAAGAGAAGTAAAGCAGAGTAAAGCATATACTGTTTAAATTATGGCATTTCTCACTAATGTTAACAAGAATGTCTATGGCTTCTGTAAACGCAACTTCAAAAATTAAGAGCGGACTTTCAGCTGTATGCTGCATCCAGCTGTATGATTAAATATATCTAATTTAGAAAGAATTCAGTCGTGGTTTGATGTGTAAGTGTTCACAATCTAACACAGTATGGAACATAAGACTTTTTAGAGGGTTCAGCAGGAATGCTCAAAGCAGAAACTACTATGCATTATAGTAAATGTTTTTCAAGAAAGAATTATATGTGACAGGTATTTTGACATAGCTTTTTTTTTTTTGGAGAGGTTCCATCATCTAACTGATGCCATTAATTATGGATTAAGTCCAGAATGACATGCAAGATTAAGGTTGGATCTATCTTGGTACAGGAAACATGGAAACAAAATAAGGTACTGAGAGTCCTATGAACATCTTGATCCTGTTTGGGAAATCAACACTTACTGAAATAGCAAAGTTGTAGAAGAGTCATAATTGTACAGTACAAGAGTTTGAATTTGAGGGGAATCCAAAGACTTTTTAAATACAAAACCTATTGAAGAAGTTTAATAGTAGAGCTATATTGGTATTTTTGCATACAGTTTATTAGAATAAAAACTTCTTTTGAAAGTTGTTTTAAAAAAAAAGCAACAGAGAAAAATAGAGGGACATCATTTTCTTCATTTTATATAATTTTTAGGAGTCATGCTTGACAGTAACTCCTGCTGTTTTGTTGATCATAATTATTGCTCAGTTTCTAAAATGGTGCCCCAGCACTGTACGTGTCCCGCTGTGGTGAGAAAGGTCCATATTGCTTGCTCTTTCTCCTTTTGGCAGTGCTGTTTCTAGCATTAGGCTGGAAAAGTCCCACTCTTTCAGGATGCAAATGGACTAATACTATGCCTGATGCGTTGGTCTAGGCAGTAGGAGTACATTTTCCCTTTGGATTTCTTCAAAGTGCTGGAGACAGCTCAGTTTATGTGGCTGAACTCTATGGCTAGACACCTTTTTTTGGTTGAAATTGGCTTTACAGTAATTATGTGCCCTGTGAATGAAATTTAATATTCATAAATTGACAAATACAAATTGATTGTTGTCTGAACCAATGAACAAACTATCTGAGCTCTGATGTCCTATTTACATTTTTATAACAGCTTTTTTTTTTTTCTTAACGGTTAATGTGTTTTTTGGTACTTGAGGGGAAAATAGGGCAAACTTTTGTATGGTTATTCTAGAGTTGGACCTAATTGTTGATGCTAATTGCAAACTAAATTATTTAATTTTTAAAGGCCTGATTTATAAGTCATTAAATTATGACAACAGTTCAGGAAAACAGCTCCGTTCTGGAAGGCTACTTAAGCACACATATAAATGTATGAATGAATTCCTGCGAGAATTTAAACACGTGCTTAGAGAGTGTGCAAAGTGCATAAAAATGATGTATGCTTAATTGAGACCTCATATGCACCCAGATATCTGTAATAGTTACTATGTAATACCTCATGCCCAAATTTGTTTATTTAAAACAGTGACAACAAATCAGTGATGTTTGACTGTGTGGACTCTCGAACTCGTTTCAGTTCAGGAGAAGCGTTGGAAGGCTGCTCTGGGTCAGTTGGTGCCCCCTGCCTCAAAATCTCCATAGTTTGCTCTTTATAATAAAGATTGTGGGAGAACATAGTGAAGGTGAATTCCTCAGGTGCAAAGATCAGCATAAGGCATTGCAACATGCTAGAGCGAGTAACCAAACAGGTGACATAATTTAGTTGGGTACTTACTGGTATTTTAGGTGCCCAGGTGTTTTCTGAATGGACTGATGGGCTTTGACAAAGAACCAGGAACTCTGGAGATGCATCTAAATTCCAGGTGTGATACATTAGGATATTTAAAGCTGTGTTACGTGTTCTGCCTACGGTCTCCAGCCCAAAACATCAGTGCAGAGCTGGGGTCTCTTCTTTTACTACGAAACAAAGCTATTTTGAGCCACCTCGTAAAGCACTCAAAGTTTAGAAGACGTAAGTCTAAATTTATTTTTTTCTGTTTCTTTGTGGATTCTACTACCTGGAATTCTCATACGTTAGTATATTAAATATGATTCATATTAAAAAAAAAAGTTTAGAATTAGGGATTTTTTTCCAGATTGCAAATAGAATTTTCACATATTTTTACATGATTTCACTGACTCTTATATTATTCCAGTGTAAACATAAAAACTTGACAGTAAAATCCCAAGTCTCTCTAACAGAATGAATGTGTCATTTAATTTCTGTATCCCAAATCTTTAAATGCGTATTAAAGGATTTAACACGTAGAAAGAGTAAAGTGTTTCTAACAAACCTGGTATTTTTAAGTTACTTAATTTGGTTATCTCTGTATACATAACATGTTTTAATTGACCAACCAGTTTGACCATTGTTGGATAGAGAAAGCCTTCGTTTCTTTCAAAGTGTTTTTAAGAAAAATAACTTTGAAGGTTGTAATGTTTCTCATAGACCTTATCACATTTTGCCGCATGTAGCCGTGTACGTGCCTGTTTGTTCTATGTTACTAGCAAGAATGGATAGTTTTTGATTATATGCTAATTTTTAGTCTTTTTAAACTGTACATGTCAAAAGAGCTTTGGATTTTTAACGGGACTGTGGGATTGAATATTAATTAATATGAACTGGCACAGCGTAGTGGGGAAGGTTGAATTGGCCCTTTTTTGCTCTTTGTTGGCTGCTGCCATTACACAGCATGAGAGGGCGGAGCAGCCTGCCTGGAGCTGGTTTCTTCCCCTTCCACACTTGGCACTGGGGCAGGGAATGGCTCCGTTCTTTGCTCAGCCTTACTTAGCGCAGCTACACCACGTATAGGCCTGGCCCGAGTTATTTCTCCTCTAAAGTATAAGAAACACGGCAAGCAGATTGTCAGTCTGGGAGTTGCAATCTGTTTCCTCATCTGTTTCTCAGAGCAGTGTCTTGCTTGCAGCAAAGCCACAGTTTAGCCTGATGGCCTCAGTGCGTGCTGGAAACCACACAGATCCTCTTCTGTCCTTGTGCAGAGCCCTCTGATTCATTCAGCTTCCTTTGCAAAAACAGATCACACTTGGTAGGGCTCGTAGAGCAGGAAGTGTTTGAAATGTTGAAATACTTTATGAAGCTTTAGTTAACAGTTTGAAAGTTTTTTGATGTTACAGTTTGAATAACAAATGGATCAAGTTATCAACAAGAATAAGGGGACAACTTCTGTTTATCATTGCAGCTAGCGTTGTTTGAAGTAAGGGGAGCTTTCTTAGGTTCTTTTATAAGGAGATTTTATTATGTGGGTCTTGCAGTACCAGAGTTCTGGGCTCACACAATTCCAAGGTATTTATTTCAGACAACCGGCACAGATAATAAAATGGAAAGTATTTATTACGTAGTTCAATGGGGCATCCATTTAGTCTACATTTATTTCTAATTTCAGTTATACTACTTTTAATTAATGAAGGGGTTTGTACTGATGTCCTAAGCAGAGACCAGCATTCCCAGATTTCCCAATTACCTTCTTTATCCTGTTAGAGTAGGTAACTCAATTCTTTTGAGGACATATTTAATCTTTCTTCTTTTTGCCTTTCAGTATGGAATGCAAACTAGTAATTAGGACAACAGTTAGTTTATGCTTTTTGGTATTAGTGATAGTTGATTGCTGCCTTGGCTCTGTTTGTTTGCCCTTTCAAATGTGTGAGTTTCTCTTAGCCTTCGTTTTGTTATCTTCTACCCTTCTTAGACTTATTTTTATTCTCACTTTCGGTAAATGCTTTCAATCAGAGTTCAGACAACATTTTATCTATTGAATTCCTTAGATTTCTTTTCTAGTTTGAAATATTTACAATATGTAAAGGTAGCAATATAACAGTATCCAGGGCATCTGATAGATGGTTAAGGGCAAGGCAATTCACAAAGTCTGTGTAATAAATCTTCCCTAGGAGTTCAGCATGGTCCTGGATTCAAGCTCTGTAGTTAAACTCTATGGATAAACTTCTCACTTCTCCCTACTCCAGAACTTGTTTTCTGAGTATGTTCTATTAATTTTCTAAAATATTAGGCCAAATGCAAAAAATGACCAGCGAGAACTATAGATCTGGTGTTAAATCTACCAAGGTCATTTTATCTAACCATATATAGCATCAAGTAATGGTAGCTGTACTGGGAAGACTGATGGAGTTTATTATGGAATCAGGCAGACTCGTAAGGGAAATTTGACAAACACGTTAAAAGGAGAAGATAAGGAAAAACCTTGAGAAAGTTGAAGTGTCTATAACTGAAGACAATACCTTTAGAATTCTTAGCCACTAGATGGCTAGTGTCTAACTCCACAGCAGGCCCTATAAATTCATTGTGATCATCACTGTGTTTCCCCTCTTGTCTAACATCTATGATTTTAGTAGTTTGGTAATTCAACAGAATTAATGCTGCTTTATACATATTTGAGATTGACATGATATTACTGTTTTTAAGTAGTAATGCTATAGCAGAACTAAGAGGGGACATAAGTGAAGTAGAATGAAGAATGATGTTATCTGAAAGGTCTGAGGTCTGCTATCTTGTGAAGGTTGGAAATGTTATGAAGAAAAAATACAGATGCTTTTAGGGCAGATGTTTCACAGTCACTGCAGTAGTGATCCAGGACATAGCCACGTTTCTGAGACTCTACAGGTAGATTATTTTATTTGCCTCAGTTTCAATTTGTATGAGTATTCATGGATGAGCTGTTGAGGAGTGCTTGTAGCTCTAGCCCATTTTTAAAATTTTCTTGACAAAGGCACTAGTTGAAGCACCCTATAAGCTGCTTTAATTTATGCCACTGGTATATAATCTCTAAGGGACGGTGTAATGTAGAGTGCAGTTACAGTGCCTTTTCTTCAGCAAGCTTAGTCTGCTCACCTGGCGGGGTGACAGATACAAGAGTTCTGCAGCTGAAATTCCCTTCTGCCATGGAGTTTCTCTGCTGGCCACTTCCCGTTACAGTACATATTCTAATCCTATACTAATACTTCAAGGTAAAATATATTGACAGCTTTTAATGTTAAATGTGTAAGGCACGGTAAGTAGTGTTAATTTCTGCCTACTGATAGGACATTTTCATGTACGTGGACCCTTTTGGGAAGTAGGGAATACTTTTTTTTTTTAACCTTCTAGCCTTTATTGGAAGACTTTTAAAAATTTTTTGATTACTTTTTCCTGATGACAGTATTTTCAGCATGATCCCTTTGCCTTAAGAAGTGATACAACAACTGTTCTGCACCTCACTTAACATCTATGAATATCTAATAATGTACAGGTATCTACTATAAGAAAGGTTCTGTAAGATTTAATTCCACAAGGTTATGTTTTTATTATAATCATTTTGCACTGTTTCCTATGTATTGCACATACGTTTTCTTAAGAGAGAAAAAAAGTTAAAAATGAGTGCAATTTAGTTCCACTTTAAACCAGCCAGGGACAGCTATGTTTCTGTAGGTTTTGATGTCAGTGCTAGGTGTCTAAGTTTCTATTACCGCCAATGGAGATCTAGTCAGTACAGTTAGGGGGCACAGAGAGTGACTGAGCTCACCCCAAAGTGGATATTGAATGATTTTATTTCAAGATGAAACATGTCCCTAATTTAAAATATTTTTGTAGGTAACCTTTGAAGAACAGGAAAACAATTGTAATTGAAAGTATATGTAGAGTATGTAAAAATGACCACTTATATAGATAGGTTGAAGCTAAATTTGGGTAGAATTTCTTTCCTTCTGTGTTTTACAGCTGGTTTAGATTAACTCAGAAAGAGTAGACAATAGGTACTGGTAGATAATCGGTAGATTAGCTGGCCAAGAGGCAGAATTCTGGATGGTTGAAGTTAGAGATATATGAGAATTACTTACAATGCATGATTTTGTATCACATGAGATTTATTGAAAATGCTCCAAGTGTACAAGAAACGAATCAGAAAACAATAACTGGAGTTGAAACTAGTGAAGATAGGAAAGGCAAAAGTAAATATGTTGACATGAAAAGAAAATGTGGACTCGGTGCTTGGTGGGGCAGAAGACCTAGTGACAAAGCTCATGGAAAAGGCAAAGAATCCTTGCCTTTTCTGCTTTGGTTGTTTGGTGGTAAAGTTTGACTTACCAAATTCATGAGCCTACGGGCAAAATTTGTGTGGCAATGAAACGTGGCCCACAGTGGAGGAAGATCAGGGGAACATTTACATTCGAGGAACCAGTATTACTGTGAGACCACTGTTAATTTTTGGAGGATTGTGTCAGACATGGGAAGTTTCTGATGACTGAAAAAGGAAAATGTCACGCCTGTGTTCAGGAAGAGCAAAAGGAAGGTGCTGGGGTCATCAGGCTCATCAGTCTATCCTAAGTCCTAGAGAAAGTCCCAGAACATGCCCTCATGGATGTAATTTCTGCTCTCACAAAGGATAAGAGCACAACTGAGAACAGCCAGCATGGATTTACTAAGCTTAAATCATGCCTGACCAACCTTAATTGCTTTCTACAATGTGAGCACTGTGTCTGTAGACAAGGGGGAAAGCGTGGTGTTTTACCTCAGAGCAGTCTCAGTCAAGATGATGAGCTATGGACTGAGTAAGAGGGTGATAAAATGGGTCAAAACTTGGCTGGACTGTGAGAGGGTGTGATCAACAGTCCAAGGTCCAACTGCTGGTATCTACTAGAGGGCTTCCTCAGGATTCAAGGGCCAGTATTGATTGCAATGTATCAAGTATAGCAGCTTTGTAGATGACACCAACCTGGGGAGAAACCATTCATTTGAAGAATTGCTGTAAGGAGGGACCTGGGCAGGCTGGAGAAATGGGCTCATTGGAGCCTCATGAAATTCAGGCAAAAGCATTATGTAGTCCTTCAGCTGGGAGTGAATAGGCTCTTACACCTCCACAGGCTCTTGTGCTGGAGTTGGACAGCTTTTTGTGTTTTACTTCTTTTTCTAACATGTTAGTCATTACAAAACGACAAGTTTAGTCTTTGAGTTTACATATTAGTAACTTCTTTCTCCTGTAAGAATGTTGTGATTGGTTGTGTGGATTTTCTCCTAATCCTTCATAGCCTGGACAAGTGCTGCAATAGGTTAAGTTGTAAAGTATTCATGCTGTCACAGTATGAGGAGTGTCCAGGAGATAGATGCCTTTTAGAGAAAGTAAGGAAAAAGAAGAGTTTTATAAATCAGGATTGGGAATATCTTTAGGACTAGGTATTTTCCCACTGCATATTGCTTGAATTTTAAACCTTCATGATAGAACTTTCCAGTATCATTTTTACTGGTAATTCTGAGAATTAACTCTTGAGTTTCATGTCTTCCATGTTTACGTACTGACTTGTCAGGGTCATTGTTTTCTGTTTTTAGATGTCACTCAATATGAGTAGTGAATCTCTGTGTCTAAGTTGTTTTTTGCAAATTAACCCCCCCCAGCATATTAATATTAGCAGTTTGACCCCAGAATCTCAATTAAGTCGTTGGTAAGGTTTCTTAAAATCATAATTTGCACTTATTTTTAGTTTTCAGTTTTCTCAAGTAATTATTTATCCACTTCCATGTCTTTCTTGTCATCTGTATAGTTAATTTGTGAAAATATGCTCATAAGTGATTTGCAATCACTCTGCTTCCTGTTTTGTGCACATTTATTGCAGAGCAGTATCTTGCATAACCAAGTGGTAGATCCGCCAGGGATCTTCTCACATAATGTGCACAAGTAACGTTTCAGAGAACCGAATATATCGTTTGTGGAGATAAAGCATACGGCATGTAGTATACGTATATCTTACAAATCTGTTGTTTGCCTGTCACAACAGTTAAATCTATCCCCTCTATTCCTGCTTTCATGTAGGCTATGTAAGTCTTGATTTCAGAGGGAGAGGACTCTCGACATAAGCCGAAAATGAAGCTTCTAAAGGTGTGGAATAGGCATATGTTCTGGATGAGGAGATGTGGGTAGAAGACGGGTGGAGACCTGAATCAAGGTATTTGGAGTGGTTTAGCAAGCAGGCTCTATGTAAAACTCTGAAAAGGCTGGAAGGCTAGAAATGGTTGGTAAAAGAAATATATATGGTAAAAGAAATGGGTGTAAGAATTGAGATTAGGAATGAGAACTGAGACTCATCATGGTAGTTAGCAGTGCTGAGGAGAGTGAGAGAAGTTTAGGAGATGAGCTACGAGGACCAGGGCAGAATAAAGAAAAATTCATTGAACAGAATAGAGAGAAAATGTGCATGCACTGAAATACAGTTTTCATTCAAAGCTTGACATTTTCATATTTCCTCGCTATATTTGTGAAATGCATTTGCAAACTGTCTTCTTTTCTTTTAGTGCTAAAATAAATTGCTATAATAGTGGTTAATAAAGTGCCACCAGTCATGCCATTAGTTTAAATGGAAGAAGTAGTTGTGATAAATCATCTAGTAAAGTTTTGCCAAGGTGACACTACATGGTGACGTTTCAGGAGTTTTAGTTTGCTTTTTTTTATGAATGATAAAAATAAGGTTGCCAGTGAGGTTTTTATGTAACCCACTGAATGCAGGCATTACATGTCTTTTTTAATGACACAATCTGTAGTCTTTTCCTCAGTTGCGGCCCAGGATAGACAGTGCTCATTAAATAAGCAGCTATTCACCATTTTTAACTTACTGTTCAGTGTTTAGCCCTGAGCCTCATTTTCTGCACACCATTCAAACTCTTCTCTAGGAGATGAATGACTAATTTTTATTCTGGGCTTTTTTTTTTTTTTTTTTTTGGGTGATGTTTCTCGCTGTGGTATCTGACTGCTTCGCAACATTAATGAGTTTTCTGTCCCTGTACTTCAGTGACTGGGTAGGGGTTTTAATATCTGCACTTAAAAATGCTGACTGAAACACTCTTAGATTATGGTGAGAAGTATGTATTGAATTGGTGTTTCCATCTGGTGATTTCAGTGAGCTCGTTTTTCACAGTATTAATATAGTTAGTGTAAAATTGTAGGAGTGGCTCTTCTTGGTCAGAATGAATGTGTGTCTCGCAAAGTACTCTTCTCCAGTTTTGACTGGGAGTTAAGAGCCTGTTCTTAGAAGAATATGGTGGCAAAGCAAACATATAGTATGTAACAGTTTCTCCAGTGTACTCTCACAGCTTTTAGCAATTTACAGCAGCTTTCTACGACAGATGTATTGTCTTTCTATTAAGTAGCTCCAGTGGGTTTTTCTTGTTCTATTGGTCTTTGAAGCAATGCAAATTTTTAGCATTCATGGCGTCTCACAGCAAGGGTTTCACATCCTAATGAAGTATTGTGTGAAGAACATTCTCTATAAATTAAGTAGCATTTTATATGTCCAAATGTATAAAGATTTGTTCAGATATTCAGAGGTTTGTTTCTGGAGAACAGACACGGATAGAATTCATTTCTGTGGTGCAGCATTAAACTGCTGCTCCTGTTCTTATGTTGTTTAATTGATTTAATAAACACCAATGAACCTTTTAATACCTTTGATTTTCAAAAAGAAAAGAGTTTTTATTCAGTCATCCCCATTCTAGGGGATAGGCTTTCAACTGTTCAAAGATCAGCATTCATTGCAAAATAAAAGGAAATCATGTGATTAAGGCTAATACCTATGTGTTAGTGGGATGACTTAACACCAGAACTTTAATCCTCGCCTTTGTAATCTAAACAATTTTTAATACACTTTTTTTGTATATGAAAATACAAATATATATATATATTTTTCCAGAGAAAAATAGATTTCTTTTGAGATTGTAAATATAGACTACCCATATGGTGGTGAACAGAATACAAAGAAACTGTAGATACCTCTAATAACTTACAGAAAATTACAACTCCTGATGTGTATCTAATATCTTTATGAGACATTATATAGAATTTGAGATGCTGGAGGATGGTTTTTTCCTTTTTTTTTTCTTTTCAGCGACTAATGATACTCATTTGAACAAGATTCCCATTATATTACCTGAAACATCAAAGGTGAGGCAAGAAAAAATCAAACTTTAATTGTTGAAAGTAAAGTGTGAAGATGAGATGAAATGAAAGAGCTTTCTGTAGGGGAAGGATGTTATTTTCCTCTCTTCTCTTGTGGGAAGCAGTTATTGAGGAAACAGCAAGGTCATTCCCCAGTGATGAAACATTTCCTCTTGTACCCTAGAAAGATAGTTTGAGGCATAAATGGGATGTGTATCATTTTCCTACTTAAACTGTGAACCAGAACTAATGAGTGACTTCAGAAGTGAAGCCATTCCCGGTCCGTGGTACTTACTGTGTTGGTATTGCTTAACCAAAAAAAGAGAGAAGCTTCAGCACTGAGCATCTGTGTCTCTGTCATTCAAGCAAGAAAGAGTTACATAGGTATAAATGGCATAAAAGGAATAAAAGCAGCAGAAATCTTGTCATGTGTCTCCAGTGCATGAATAGTTTTTGCTATGACATGAACTGTTGCAACATTTGCTCTCCTTCTTTTGCTTTAAAGCTCAACTGCTTGTAACAGAGCACAGACTGAGGAAATAAGTTTTGAGAAAAGCAAGTGAGGTTGCTTAGAAGTGTCTGCTTTTTAAAAAGCCAAGGGAGCATCCTCCTTGTTAGGCTGCCTATTTCAGTAGACAACCTCGAGGGAATAAATCAGCTAATTATGATGGTGGTAAGAGACAAAGAGATTTCTTTCCCTTCCCTCAGTAACTAAATATTGTTTTCATATGATTTTTTCTTATCGTCATCCCTTCTTTTCCCAGTATAATTGTGATGCCCAACTTGAAAAGGGGGAAAAAATTAGGATGTGAGGAATCCTGAGGTTGCTTATGCCAGCCTTGAAAAAGAGAACCTTGCTGCGGGTATTCACCTCAAGGCCAGGGAGTCCATATGAAAAAAAAAAAAGATATAGGTTAATGATTTTGGAGAATGCAGAAGTCACTAGGCTGGAAATGGCATGGGAAAATTGAACATAAAGCAGAATTCATTCAATAGTTTGAAAGAACAGACACAGTGCTAATCAAAAGTGTAAGATCAGGGGTACAGGACTGATTTGCAAAGTAGGGCATGATAATTTCCTGGACAAAGTGGTAGAGGTCCACTTTCAGAACCTTCCTCAAAGACTGATGAAAACTTAGGAAGTGGCAAATAAATTTCTTTAGAGAGTAAAAATAAAATACACACAGGTGGTTGGATGCTGTCTGGTCTTTGCCCGAGACACCCCTAGCACATGTGGATGAATTTGCCTAGCTACTTGGGAAAATGCCAAAACCACACCCACTGTCTCTGAAAAATGGCAGAAGGAAGGAACTCAGCCCCTTTGTGGTATTTCTGTTAGAATATGTTCTTGGGTTAAAAAAAACGGTCGGGAATGAGAAGGCAGGCCTCAGGATTATTTTTTAAAGGATGGAGCCAGAATGTCTAGACTTCTTTCTTTGAAAGTTTACTACTTTGGCTAGTCTTCATAGTAGCTAATTAACCAAATCTTCTTTGAAAGTACGACTCTGTTAAATTACACAAGATGTCACCATTTCTGAGTGTCACAATTCCTAAAGAGGAATTAAGAACAGTTATTGCAGAAGGTCAGCTCGTAATGTGCATCTCTGTTGATAAGTTTCGTTTCACTTGTGAGTTGCTGTAGCACTGTCAGTAGCTCCAGCAGCTGTCACGCAATGTGCATTATTGCAGTCTTCTGGGATTCTTGGAAAAGTCCAGAATACAGCTGAGATCTTCCCGAGGAAAATGAGTCTTTTGGTAAAACTGACAATTCATTATATTCCTGGAAAGTTGGATCTTTGGGGCTTTTCTTTCTCAGCTCCATAGAAAGCAATCTATATACCAGATTCATTTCAGAGATCGCACTTACCAAACTTCCTGGGCATCAGATGAACCTCGGTTAAAGCATACAGAACTCAGCAAAGGATGGCTTTATTTTCACTGTAACAAGGAGGCAGATGCTACCTTTCAAAGCAGTTGAATTGGCACTCACATAGGCAGTTGTCAGGAACTATTTTAAATTTACCAGAGCAGCGAAGGAGGCTGTCCTGACTGCGCTAGCACTGCTCAGGGCATACTTCTGATCATCTGCGATGTTAGTCACATGGCCTAACATTCAGATCGTCAGAGGCAAAAGCACTATAATTTTGATGACAAATCTCTTCCCCTTTGCAACTCCATTAGGGTACACATCTAAGCTTACAGAACTTGACAATAATATGAATGATTAAAATAGTTGCTTTTCATTTAAAGTTGGTATTTAAACCATTTTTGATTAATGTGTGAAGAATTTCTTTCTAAAGATGTTTTAAGTTTAGTTTTCATGGGCATCATGCAAAGAGTTTTTAGCTAGATTTGAAAATGCTTAGAAACGTGGTAACAAACACCTGGAACTAAGATTGGTGATTTTTGACCCACCTTAAAAATTGTCAGAAAAGGAAAAAAGTAGCCTGACTTTAACTTCTCATTTGAAGTGTAATACATCTTTTAATTTGGTATTGTGCTGAAGTTGGCTGTATGTAATACAGTATGATTTTTTCCATAATTTTCAAGTGGTTGTTTTTTGAGCAGGTTTTTTGGGTCAGTAAGCATATGCTCTGAGTAGCAATTACAGTATCCAAAGAGAAGTTTGCCTTGTATCCCTTCAAATGGATTCTCAGACTTCAGCTGGGATCATTTATCTTTAACGTAACAGCTGAAGACTTGTACACCTAAACATTAGTTCACATTCCAAATGAAGAAAATGCATTTTGGCTAACAGCAGTGTATTCTGTAACTAGACACTGACCATATTAATGATATTGTGTAACTGAGTGTTACTGTGCTAAATATTACGTCTCCAATTCTGTTAGTGCTTTGATCATTAGATTCTCTTTTCCATTTGAAACGCTATCAAGTTGTGTTTATGTGTTTCACTGTTAATCAATAGTGAGCGAGCCTATCAATTTCTCAATAGGTCAGTATTTTCCACTACAGCTTAAAAACTTAAATGTAAATAATTGCTCACTTTATCTTTACACTTTTTTTTTCCTGTTGAGGGATGTTACTTCAATGCTAATGAGACAGGGCTGGGTATCACCATCCTCCAGAAAATAATGCAAGTGGGAGAAAAGATACTGAAGAAATTTTGCAAATAAATTTGAGTTATGTCTTGCCTGTATAGGAAACCTTGAAAAATCTTGCAATGAGCTCAGTCACAGTTAGGTAGTTATGTGTCCATTTTATAGAGCTATGCTTCAGTGAAAAGAGCCAAGTTCCTTTCCTTGGAGGCATGCATCAGTGATGTGATGATGTCAAAGGTACATGTCCTCTTCCCTCCCAAGCATTGTCTTTTTTTTCAAGAAAGCAGAGGTGTCCGTATGTCTGTAGTTGTGCGTGAATGTTTCACATAGCTGTGAAGAGCAGCTAGTCCTGATGAATCAGGTAGTAAAATTAAAGTGGATAATTTCTTTTTTAATAATTTAAAAAAAAAAA
>VZTA01018032.1:1727-17046 GCA_013398855.1 Mohoua ochrocephala | reverse complement strand
CACATTTTCTTGTCAAACTGTGGTAGTTTTTATGATATTTGTTGTGATATAAGTTTCTGACCATAGAAATGGCACGGAGTTTAACAGAGCCTAAAACAGTAGTTAAGCTGATAACCATGTAACTCACCTCTGATGCGGAGACTCAGGCTCAAGTCTCTGGTCTGTCATTATCCCAAAAGAGTTCTGTAATAACTGGTTTATCCAGCATGTACTTTTCCCCAGGCCAAAGATTATACAGAGTTACATAAAATATTGAAATAGATTAAAGATATTAAATCCAAAACATACNATTGGTCACGACACTTGCTTGGGAAACAGAACTATGGTACAGGGTTACTTTAAGTTTAATCTTCCCATCATAATCCAGCAGCCTCGAGTTTCACATTCTGTTCTTTTCTGTTTCAGAAACTTAAAAGTCAACACAAAAAAACCCGACTTCAGAATGATTCTTAAGTTTAAGTCTCACATGGGAAAGTGGAATTACAAGAGGCTCAAAATTTGGAAGTCAAATACTTTAGTGAATTCTAAAGGCAATTTGTTGCAAAGTAAGGGAGTGTTCTGTTTGTACTATATTGAAACATTTTTAACTACACCTTTCAATTCCATTGTTTTCTGTGTGACAACATTTTGAATGAGTAAGAAATGTGTTAGAGTGCTGATGGTAGGTTCAGAAGTGTTAGCACTGTTTGAAGTGGACCTGCAGTTTTCTCTGTGGCATGGGCTTTGAAGTACAGGACTTTGAACTTCTCAGAGTATTATGACTATAGTTTTATAGACTTAGCAGAACTGTGCAGTTATGCATGTATTAGTTGTAGGTTTGATTTGTTTAGGCACTGAACAAGATTTAGAACTGGTCCTTTTTCAGATGAGTATCATCAATCCATTCTTGTCTGTGGTGAAGTTTTATATTTGTGCAATAATTTTCATCTGCTGAAGTAACTACTATTCATATATGACTTCTAGATGAACTGTTTGGAGAAAAATACATTCATTGAAATATCACATTACTGAAATATATCAATTTGGAGCATAGAGGTCTTTCTTTAATATCTCCATTTCTTTCTTCCCCCTTCCTCTGATCCCTCTCTCTTAGTTTCTCTGCCCACCTGTCCCCCCCTCCCTGTGCCCCCCTTCTCTGCCTCTCTCTCCCCCATCACTCTATCTCCATTATTCTGCCTTTCCATTCATCCCTTTCTCACCACATCTCTGTACCCCCTTCTGCCCTGCCACCATCTCTGTCTTCTCTCTCTCCACCAGTTTAAGCCATAGAGAATCACCTGAGACAAAATAGTACGAGAAGACAAATCCAGAAACATTGCCTATTGAGCTGAGAATAGTTGGATGGAAGGATACAGTGACAAAGTAGTCTGAAAAGAGAGAAACGGATGTCTTTGTTTAGGAAAAGAGTTGGTGTTCCTGAGGATGAGCCAACGGCAAGTATGATTAGACTAAAACAGGACAAGTCACCCATAATCCCATCCAACATTATAAAGGAAAAGTGTGAAACAGAGGAGACATGTTTTATTTAGAATATGGAAATCTGCTTGGGTTGTATACTCTTTTCTATGAACTGAGACTTAATATAATAATAAGGATAGCAAGTATCCTCAAGAATTGTTGGGCTGTTTGACTGATTATATGTAAGTTCATGAAGAAATGAAAGCCTATGCAGAAATACCTGATAAGAACATGAACTACTTCAGAAAAGAGGGCTGAAGATGAGGATGTCTGATATGTTTTCAGAGATAATTTAGATGACAGTGAAAAGAGAAAAAAGTGTGACTAGGGATTCCTGGCAGTAAAGAGAGAAGTTTTAGATCACACACAGTTAATTGATTTCAGTGATATTAGTAGATTGTGCCGGATGGGCCTTTTTTTATAATGTATTGTAAACAAAAGAACTTCACACTCAAGCACTTCAGATTTACAATGGGGCTGCTTTGGAATAAGATAATTAAAGTAATGAAAAAGCAGATAATTAAAGTATTGAGGTAAAGTACAGTGACTGGCTGATTTACTGGTTTATAAAAAACCTGGAGACATGATTTTGTTAGTTAAGCATGAATAAACATATTCTATTTAGAAGAGATATAAAGAGAAGGTACAGAAGTGATGTACTTAACAGTCAGCATGCAATTGTCTTGAGAAATAGATCAGCTAATGTGTAAAAAAGCTGTCTTGCAGAGATCAAGGTCATATACTGCACTCCACTTCAAAATCCTCTTTCTTTCTTAAAGATCTTATGTCTAGGCAAAGAGTTACAGAAAGTGGGGAGAGCAGATTTAGGATCTCTTAGATCCTGAAGCACTGGAAAGCATGGTGAGGTAGCACACACCAATGTTATCTGTAGATGACATTATCTGTGTCAGGATCAACAGAGCCATCTAAAAATCTATGTATGGTTCTCTTTAGATTTACATGCATGGGGTAGTGATACCCAGCCTAGATCTACACAGAGTGAGCTTGGGTTTAGCGGGACTTCTTAGCTCAGATTCAGTGAGCAAATGCAAATGTGGCTACAATTCTTCCAGACTTTAGCTAGTTTGGGGAGCATTATAAATTCATGCAGTTGGCTAAAAGTGCTGTTAGATCCAAACTGGCTTCTGCAGACAGTCCTGTGTCTGTGTACCCACATTTGTCTGCAGATAGTCTGCCCATGAACTGTGGCGTGTCAGTGGCATATTGTGTGTATCACTGAATGTTGTACATTACCACATGGTGTTCTTCAGATAAAATTCACTCCACTTTAATCGTACAAGAGGGATGGTGCTCTCTTAGTTGTTATTTAGTATTTTATTTTCTCATTGTAACTGTTAGCTTACGCCTTTAGCACACAGTTTGCAGGTGCCTCTGTAAAGAGAATTCTTTTCCTCGCTTATTTCACAGCAGAGTTTTGCAAGTATAATGCATTTATTTTCAAAAACAACCTTATTTGATGACAGGGTATTATTATTCCACTTTACAAATGGGTATGTGAAGCCCTGAGACACTAGGGTCAACATCATTGAGTAATTTTAGATGCCTGGTTCAAAACACCTAAAACCTGCTTCACGATTTTGCAGAATATTTGTCATCGCAAACCGTTTAAAAGTGCAAAGCACAATTTCCTCTGACTAGCAGGGCAACCTCAAATAGTGCTTTTGGTGTTAGAATATGAAGTGGGCACTCTGAAAGTTACATGCTTGATGATCATTCTTGCAAAGTTAGATTTAAGAGACTTTCCTACTGTCAGAAAACCTCTGTAGTATAGAAAGTCTACATCTCTAGGGCAATATTGCACTACCCTGCATATGAATTTCTTCTTTTTTTCCCATGCAGTCCTCTAGTTCATTCAGAATATATTTCCCTTTCTGTTTAGCTTCACATTTAGCAGGCTCTGTCGGTACAGAATCATGACCTACCTTTAGAGCAGGTTACATGGAGAGGCTGAGGCAGGTTAAATGAGGAAAAAAAATGCATGCATAACTTATTTGTGCTATTTCTTGACATTTTAGTGTGGTTTCTTATAATATTTTAACATGATTTTATATATATAAATATATGTAATTTCCTTTTTTTTTGGTAAAAAAACCCTGATAAAGTAGCAATTCCATCATGTTTGTGGTATCAACACTCAGATACATTAGGCCTGTTCAATTTTTGCATCACAGCTGACCAGCTGCATGATAGCAACTCATGGGGCTAAGACCCTGAGCATTCATGGCCAAAGAAGTCATCTTTTGGCCTTATCAAGCTTGTAAGCCACTACCTAGAGGAACCTGATGTAGGTCGATGAGAAATGGCAGTTCGGGGTGTGCTGCACAGAACTCTGTGTGCTTTACTGGAGTGCTTGGTACAAGTGGTCATGTGCATTATTATTTTTTTGAAAGCGTTGCTGGTATTTGCCCAGTTATCGTGGGATTCACATTAGGAAAATGTGTTCTGGCAGGGTCTAACAAGTGTTTCTGGTGACTTGATGAAAGTTCAGCTCTTCTAGTCTGTCCAACTGTCTTCTTAGCTTTAGCCTTTTTTCCAAATATCCTGTGTTTCTTTGTGTTCTTTCACAGCTCTTCATTTTACCCTTGGAAGTCTAGTGCTGCCAGTCTTTTCCTCAGCTGTTTTAATTATTTCAACACCCCCTCTCCAAATTTCATGTCTTGCCTGTATGACTTGGGTCCTCTTTTCTGTCTTCTCATTTAATTTTATTTAAATTTCCTTTGAATTTCCCTTCATATGCTAATTCAGATTTCCTGCCCTCATCCCCTATTTTCTTCTTGTACTCTAGAGCTCCTTTCTTAGAAGTATGACATGTGAAATTTCAACTTAAACAAAGCAGTTTTAGTCATAAGCAAAGTAAAATGTGATTTTACACTGGGAATAGGAGGTAATGCATAAGAATAGGCAGTGTTGCTAGAGCACTTGCTAAATTCACCATCCATAAAGAAGAAAAGTTAGCCAGAGAAAGAACATATCTGAGTCTGCTTTTTACTGATGGGCAGTAGCTTTTTAGCATGGTTTGTACAGAAGAGCGTGATTTATTTAATTCTGCATGGTAGGATGAACAGAGTCTTAGAGTGCACTAGTGTGTAAATAGTACACTGAAGGAACTTCTTGTTTAGAAAAGAAAATCTGATTATTATAGTAGAACGACGGGAATGCTGCAATCAAGTAGTATGGAAATAATTTTAGAAATCTTAAGATTTTTGTGACTTTTCAAAAAAATCGTGCATGAAAATGCTTGAAAAGTTGGAATCAATGAGTTTTTGGTTGAAAAGGGGTGAAAGGTCATTTATATGTATGTATGTATATATACATATATCTAAAAGGAAAAAATAAATCCTTCAGTAAATGAAGTCAATTTTATTGGTTTGATTAGTTACTCTGGAGAGTGACTGGAAGAATTCCTCTGTGCCGTTAAAAGCACTGTTCTGCTCACATCCAGCATATGTGCATGATGCAGGTACTTGGTATTGCACTAGAACTACTGCACTGGTAGCATGTTCCAAGTAGAGAAATCATTTCAGAATGTCAGTACATTCAACACTTCTAGAAATCCATCTTGACTCTGAAAGATACATTCTCAAAGTATTTGACTGATGAACAGTGGGAGAAGACCTTGTAGAATTTCTCCACCCAAAAAATGCAAATTTCAGAATACATGCTACATAAGTAATTTTTTTTTTATTTGCTGGATGTTTTATTTTATTAAGGGTATTAGCTTGAAACTGTTTGCCATATCTGAGAATTCTTCTTTAAAGAAAACAGTGAAGAACCGAACTCATCCATTGGTATGATGTATAGTTTTCAGAAAGGAAAAATAGGACAATAAATATTGCTTTCTCTAAGTCTAGTATAATATTTTACTATCATTTAACTTGGAATATGAAGAAAAAAATGGTTAATTATCTAGAACCTGAGCAGAAAGCATTAATAATTAATGAATGATAATTTATGAGAAACTAAGTTCCATCTTAAAAGAGAATTATAAAATTGGATAATGAAAGGAATACAGAATATGCAACATTTTTGTTTTAAATTTATAATCAGATTTAAGTAAATCAGATGATACCGTGATTCTTAAAACCTTAATGTTGGAAAAACCAAACATTGAATTAGCTTGAATATGAATGTTGTCATGGATTAAAGTGTTACTAGATAAGAGACTTTAAACATAGAGACTACAAATGATAGCTTATTCTACCAAATTTTAATGTTAGTAGCCAGAGGGTTGCTCTAACAGTAAAACAAAGAGGAAGATGCTTTTAAACATGGCTGACTCCCAAGCTAATCTCAACAAAGTCTGGTCTGAAAGCTCCCGTGTTTCTCCAACCTTTGGAGTCTGTTTCCTTTGTTCAGTGTCTTGAAATAAGTTGTCACTTAGAGACATGCCAAAGTTTGATTCTGCTGAGTATTTTCATTTTGGAGGAAGACACTAAAATTGCATTAGTCAAATTGGCAGATACTGGAAAACTGGAAACTATTGCAAAATACTTTATAAAACAGGATTAGACCATAGTAAAACCTTGATAATCTTCAGGAATGGGTTAAATACAATTAAACATTTTGGTAAGTAAAGAATATTTTTTAAGAACAAAAATAAAATTTTAAAGACAAAATATATAAAGAATACCGAGTATGAAGAAGTCGGTATCAGATTCTTTAGATAACCACTCTATACATATACTTCTGTTTATACTATCAAAAGAATCGAGAGATCTCAAGAAAGCTCAGGGAACCTAAATTCTCCAGCGACATACAGTAAGAGTATTCCTAATCACAGTTTACAATACAAAATCACAGAATTGGCAAGCAACACTAATAGAAAACTTCCCAACAGTTTATCTTGAATTTTTCTCAAGATGACAAAAGAAGTGTGTGCCAAAATTGTAATTTCTTCTCACATCTCTTAGTACGGGCGAGTGGTTCTTATTTATTTACAAGTCTCAAGTCTGGAGTTCCTCAGGTGTGTGCATTTTGGTATTCAGTTCCATTCAACTTGCAGTAGGTGCATCTTGGTATTTGCGTTCCCCTTCTCTGGTATCTGTAATAAAAATAGTGTCTTTTATACAGTTGGAACCTGGGACACATCCTGGTGCCTGGTTCATTTTGTTCTGAAACACCCAGGGGAATTCCAATCTGTCAGAACCTGCGGGTAGTTGGGGCAAAATCTGTTATTTATCCATGTAGCTGATCTGGCCCAATACACTGGGATCTATTCTTGACATCTCAAATAGTGAATTTTTTTTTTACTTAAATGATGTATCAAGGCAGTGAGTTGTGACATATTTTCAGTAATTTGAAAAATAATTTGATATTAAAGGAGATCCTCATATTAGTGAAAATTTTCTCATGATAGAAGATTGCTGGTCTAATGTGTGCTGCTTTCTCTTGATAAAATTATGCCTTGTGTACAGGTTTGCCATTTCGTTTTCAGAAGTTTTATCAAACCTGGTGATAATCTGACTTTCGCTGTAGTGAAAATTAGTGACTATTGGTAGCACCCAACGTTTTTATGTATAACTTACACTTGATATCTAGGTACCCATGTTTTGAAATAGATCTTTATGTTTTATACTGGATCTGTGAGAGCCATCCTATTTGTCCTTCCGTATTGAAGATGCAACTTGCAGTGAATCTGAAAAACCACCTTCAGGTGGTGATCCATGAGGCCGTACCTGAGAAATAAAATTCTTCTGTGATCTTCAAGAGATTTTTCCCTTTCAGTACATTACCAAGGATATTGAAGTCAACAGGAACTTAAGCACATCTTCAGAGTATTGCATTGCTATTCTGAGAAGAGTATGATATTTAAACAGCTGGAATGAGCGCATCGTGCATTAGTTTTGTGTTACATTATCCCATGGCAGGTGTATTAAATTATTTCCTATTCAGGTGTTTATGAATATGTTTAGTGAAGTGCATGATTGAAAATTCCCGGAAAGCATGATAGACAGTGTATTAGAAATGACAAAGAGCAATGTCAGTGAAGCATCATACAGTTGACTGATAACAGATTAATCAAATACATTAAGGCTTAATTTAAATGGATCTAGCATTACCCATCACCCAAAAATCTTTTATACATGGGGTTTGCCTTCTAAAGTGTGGCAGTTGTGGTCCAAGTAAATCCAAGCTGTCATTCTTTTTTAGACTTAAAATTGAACAAAAATAAGAAAATGGTTTGAAATTATCTTTTTTTTAAAATTTATGAATAGATCAAGTACTCAGATATTTTTGTTTAAGATTTGAGGAGGTCCTATATGGATAATTATAATTAACGTTTGTCAGCTCATTCATATTAATAATGCAATATCAGATCAAGTTTCAGTGTGAAATTATTCTCTATGTATCTTGATCTTTTGTCTTAAAATCAAATTGTTAATGGTGATGCTTTCAACTGAACTTCAGTTTTAGTCTGTTTTAAAGATGACGGTGTGAGACTATCCATTAACTTATGAGCAAAGATTTTAAAATTAGTTGATTGGAAATGGCAGAATTCAAGATAAAGCAAGAGTTTAATAAATCTGACAAATTTCATATTTCTGTAGGCATCCAAAGTCATTTGCATCTGCATAATGGAAGCTTCTACCAGAAGCTTCTTACTTGTCATGGGGAGAAATAAAGTTGGAGAAGGGGATTAAAGCTGGAATGGATGAAAGTACTGAAATGCCTTCTTTAAAGCTGTAGATGCTCTTCAGGAGCCAGTGTATAGTGTGAGATAGTAAAAGCAAGGAGACTGTATTCCATAAGAGTGAAAGATGTGTGTGTGTGCCTAAGTGGATATCTTACTTGATAGTGGTTTACCCTGTCTTTTGCAAATCATTTTAATTTAGAAAGATAACATTTTCTCAAGACTATTAAATTTAGAACAGAATAGTACGGACAGCTGGCTTCAGGATAATTGGTAAATTTGAACTCTGACAGACCAGGCTGTTAGCAATGAGAGTATCTGTTGCTTTAACCCTTTAATCCCATAAGGCAAATGTCTCAGTCCTTGGACTTCTAAGTTAACACAGCTCCCATACCTTTTCCCAGCTTTGTCCCATATGCTCTCACAGAATAATAGTACTTTTTTGTGAATATGCCTACTGCTCTTTTCGCAGCTAAAATCTACACAACTAAATGAAGTTCACTTCCATTCACTTTTTCTGCTCATTTGGTAACAACCAACCTAATGCTAAAGTATTCTAGATCCTTTGACTGTTCTCTCTTCTCTTCTGAGCTGGCTGTGAAAGATTCCATTCCTGCTTTGTGCAAGGAGGACCAGGAGTAGTAGAACCTGGAATTAGTTGTTACTTGGGTCTGTAAGGATTTCAGTTCATATGGAGTGTAGGATAATATTTACTTTATCCTTTTTGATATGTAGTAATCTCTCAGTCTTAAATCCAAGAAAGAATCCGATCATGAAAATATGGCACATTTCTGGGATAACTACTGAAAGCTACTGCCAGCAAAATTTAGATGTCCTAATTTTCCTTTGATGTGACTCCATAGATTTTTTTTTCTTAGTGGATATCTTGCCACAAACTCTGTATCTCTTACTTTTGTTTGACAGATTTTAATAAAACTACCTGTCGTTAAAAACACAAGCCATTTTCAGAATCTCCTGCATAATTCAATGTAGGCTTTATCATAGAGACCTGTTATAGGTTACTGAGAGAAAATCCTTGCTCTTTTTCATGCTTGAAATGTTCTGTTGCAAAGCCTGTGTGAGGATTTATTATTCTTATGATTGTTTCTGTATTTTATCTAGAATTACCCAAATATAAAATATACAGTCATTCACTAGTTAAGGGACTGGAGGTCAGGGTATCTCCCAGGTGAATGCTCTCATTTCCATTTTTAAGGATTTGCCACCACCACTGAGCACCTTGAAAAGAAAGAAGTATTTTCTGAGTTCTTTGGGAAGAGGAGATGGCTGCTTATATTTCTGAAAGGCCCTCCAATCTATGGGTTGTAAATGGAGGACATTTTTCTTTAGTCTTGAGATACCTTATCCTTGAAAGAAGAGGGTTTTTCAGAAACATGGATGTCTAAGAATTTCTTCTTGACTAGATTTAGGGAGCTGCATAGTGTTCTTCTTTTACGTTGCTCTGCTGAGTGGTAGCTGAGGTGCTTAATTCTGGCAACGCAATGTATGTGTACAGGTATTTAACTTATTTAACCTGAGGAGAAAGATCTATATTACCTATCCTGTAGGTACTGTCCTTTTCATAATTCTAGTCCTTAGAAAAAAAGCGGCACTGCACTTTAAAATGAAGGAAAAAAAGGAAATTCAGGACGTGGGAACCTGAAGAGAGAGCACAGAACATAGTAGCCTTTCAGCTTTATCCAGGTAGGATTTGTTTACAATTAGATATGCCCTTCTTTTCAGAAGAGAACTGGGAAAATCTCAAAGGACTTCACAGTAGTGAACTGATGGACAATATCTAGGCTTCAGCCTATGAATAAGGAAGTAAGATCAAGATTTGAAAGACAGCCATTATAATAATGGACTTCTGTTAAACCATGTATAGAATAAAGAATGTAAAATGATTTTTCCTTTCTTGAATCATCTTCAGTTTTTTTAATATCTTCAGCCCCATCAAGGTATCTGTATTTTCTTCATGACAGCATATCCAAGCACATAAAGGACAAGAGGATGAATGAAGGAATCAGCATGGATTTACCAAGGCTAATTTGTAGGTGGCTAACCTGTCTGCTATCTCTGAAGAGAACATAAGTCAACAATGTGCCCTTGCAGCAGAGAAGGCCAACAGAATACATGGCCAGCACATTGAGGGAAGTACCTATTCACCTCTGTTCAAAGACTTTTACAGTTTTGGACTTAATTAGAGGAGATACGAAAAAAATGGGGAAAATCCAGAAGAGAGAAACACACCAAGATCAAGATCATTAAGAAGCTGGAGCACTGACATGCAAGAATTTGAAAGATCTGTTTGTTCAGACTCAAGAAAAGAGCACTAAAGAGGATCTCATTAAGGTGTCCTCAACTAAACTACTTCTTTTGGTGTTAAAAAGGGCCCCACTCTTGTCAGGTGTGCACAGCAAGGGGAAAATAGGGACGGATACAAAATGCAACAAGGAAAATTATGTTTGGGTATTACGGATGAAAATCACAGTGAGAGTAATCAAGCTCTGCAAAAGATTGGCAAGAGAGATGGTGAAATATCCATGAGTGAAGATACTTAAAACTTGACTGCACAATTTCCCGAGCAAACTGAACTAACCTCAAAATTAGCTCCAGCTTTGAAATTTTCCCATCTCAGAGAAAGTGGTTGAATGAGATGATTCCAAAGGTCCATTTCATATACTCTGTAAGTCTTCCCGGTTACATTCTCACCATAAGCATTCTGTCTTTTCTGGCAACAATATCCACAGCTGCAAGTTCTTCTGGTGCTGAAGCTTGGCCAAAGAATTGATCGTGATCCGTTGTGTTCAGTACTTGCTACTGTTACTCAGATTCTTAAGCAGTGAGACTATTGGACAAGTGTGGCTTTCTCCTCCCTTCCTCTTTGATAGTAGTATTTCCTCATTGACTAATTTAAGGTGTACTAATTTAGTAACTTTCCTTTTCTGTTACTTTCTTCGTTATGAGTTGGTAGAGATGATTGCTTGTTCCCATTGTTTTCCACTGCAGTCTGTCTTTGTCAAAAACACTCTGAAAAGATGAAATTGTTCAAATTGTCCAAATTGGACCACAAACATTTAGATTTTCAGGAGAAAAGAAATAAGTGTGTTGCAAGTTTATGTGGATAGTTATGTAATGTGGTCTTATTTTTGGTACAAGTCCTTTGATCAACTTCTGACCAGTCTCATTATTCCTATCCCAGTGATTAATGGGAGGATGTTATGGCAGTACTGAATGTGGTTCAATGTATCTCTAGGACTGCCAAAAGCAGCCGAGATGTTATTAATGCATCCTAGCTCCAAGTGTCTTAGGAAGTGTGTGTGGGATGGAATGAGAGGTGCACCTGCCTTACGTGTGTTAGAAAGGAAAAAAACCTGGCTGGTTTGGATTGACTGGGTATATTTACTCCATCACTATAATATGTGAGTTACTCTTGATGTAGTCTGCTTACTGGTGTCTAGATTTATTTTTTAGATGAAGCTCTGAATAGTTGATGACGAGAATTAGAATTTTCTGGATTTAAAGAAAAAATTATTACAGAGGCATTTTCTGTTATGTGTCCTTTCATGCATGACATCAAGAGGTGGACCTCTTAGTAAAAAAATGAATACATCTTCATGTAAAATTAATGTATATCACAGAAGAGTTGGTGTTGGAAGGGACCTCAGGAGATCATTTGCAGAGGTCAGCTAGAAGAGGTTGTCCAGGCAGATTTTGAGTACCTCCAGGAATGGACACTCTGCCTCTTGGGGCAGTTCAAGTGTTACATTCAAGTGTTTCATAACCTTTACAGTAAAAAAATGTTTTCTTATTTTCTGATGGAATTTCGTGTGTTGAACTTCATGTCTGTTGCCTCTTGTCCTGCCACAGGGCACCACTGAGAAGAGTTTGGCTTTGCCTCCTCTATACCCTCCCATTGTATACTTACTGTGAGATCCTCCCCAAGCCCTCTCTAGCCTAAACAGTGCTATAAGACGGCTTCTACTCTTAAAAGATGCTCCAGTCCCTTAGGTTTGGAAGTTCAGTTATTTTTTTCTTTCAGTAACAATTGTGAAGCAATTATGCTGATGGTTTGGATTTAAGTTTGTCAAGTGTTTTTATTTCGACTTCTTTTATCCTGAAAAGATAGCTTTATTTAAAGAAACTTTATCCCTTTACATAAAAAGAATTCAGGAAAATACCAGGAAAAAAAAATTTCACTGTTTTATTCATGTATTATACAGCTATAATTTCCCCTCATTTTATGTTTTCATCTTAACTACAAGAATAAAGAAATAGCAATAGAACCAATAAAAATAGAATCAAATGCTGTTGGAAGCACTTAAAACATGGGAAATTGCTGTTCTTTTATTGCCTGCATTATTGACAAAGTAACTTCTCTCATTCGACTTCAAAATATTTTATGCATAATTTATGTTTTATAGTATAGTACCAAATGTCGTAGTAAAACCTAATTTTATGTTGCTGTCTTTACAATGCTGAAATATTGATGATGATTTGATAGTAACTATGTTGACTTTGGTATATTTCATTTGAGATCCCTGGGTTGGGGTCTAAGTTTAGAACTATATACTTCTTTTATTTCACAGTGAACCACATCACTAGAAATGGTAAATGAGGAATAAAAAAAAAAACCCTACTTTTATAGTATAACTAACTTGAGTTCTTCTTCTTATTTTTAATCTTGTGGTCGACCACAAGTTTGTGGTTGATTGATTTCTGCACACATAAGACCATGCAGCTGAGATTAGAACTCCTTGACCTGCAGTGCCTGTAATTCACTTCATCCGCCATGTACAAGTGTAAAGAAGATGGTACAGCCTGCTAGCAAATCTTTGTGATCTTTTAATGCTTATAATTGATTGAACTAGTAGGAGCTCAGTTCAAATAAACTGAATTTTGATTTCTTTCTTCCTTTCTCTTGTGTTGTATTTAGTTTATTTCTAATGCACAATATTAATTACATTTAGTTTTTATAGGTGTTTTAGTTTGTACTCATTATGTACTTTATAGGGCTTCAAGTCATCAGAAGAGACAACTAGCTTTTTTACCACTATAAAAGCTTCAGTACTAGAGCCTTTTCATTAGAACCAAGTAGTGACACCACTTTGGTGAAATCTTCACAGTCTGGAAAAGAGAAACCAGGAGTCTTTAGGAACATGTTTCCAATGTGCATGGTGGTCAGGACAGTGATCTCCTCTTATCAGCTGCTCTGAGTTGTTGCAGCATGTAGAGGATGCTGGAGAAAAGCAGTAAGAATTCTAGACTTGCCACAGTAATTCTTAATGCTGAGGCTGAGGATGTTGTCACAGCTGTCACCTGTGTGCAAAAAAAGAAGCATGAGTGCTTCCAATTTCTAGTTATTGACACCAGAAATGTTATCACTGGAGTTTTTCAGGCAATTACAATACTAAATGGATGATCCCCTAGATTAGATGAATGATAACTCGTCCCATTAATTACAGAGCTCAAAATCTTACAGCTTATCCGCATGAGGAAAATACCATGTCTGGGAGAGCTCATATGTCTGTAATGTTGCTTTTAGTGCATGGGGTCAGGAAAACACACATCTGCTACAACCATTGCTGGCAGTTTGACTGTATGAGGAACGACACTGAAGAATAAGATTCCCTTGTGGTTCTGTGCACAGCCAAACTGCCAACAAAGTTTGAAGCATAAAATGCTTCTATGTGACCAATAGAATAAGAGACTGGCATAAACTTTTTTTTTTCCCCAGAAATAGAGAGAAATAACAATAGAAATCCCTTTGAATTTATCAAAGTTATGTTTAGAATAGGAGGACTCTACTTTTGTGACATATCTTTGTACTGGCATTGGTTAAAAAATCTGCTAAGGTCTCTCCTCCCCGTCCTGTTGTTGTACAGAACCATTCCCATTTTCATTCAACTTTGTGTGACAGTGCCCAAGAAATCAGTTCCATTTTTATTGCATAAGAAATCAGTGGTAAACCAGCTACCTTCAAGTTTGAAAGAAAATGGGGTCCATCTTGAACTTGAAGAACAGTTCAAATTATAAAATTCAATGCTATTTTATGTTTAAATCAACAGAGGTCATTTGTATCTCTTGGTTTGTAAGACAGTTTTTTTCCATAATGTGATTTATCTGTGGGAAATGTAACTTAAAATTGGTTATGAATAATTCCAGTATACAATTCTGTAGTTTGGACTCTGTGACTCCAGTTATCCTCAGTGGCAGTTTCCCACGCTCAGGTGGACTGGAGCACCTTTTTAAACTCTCCGTGATGATCAGGTGTGGAAGTGTAGCTCTGCCACCATGTGATCCATAAACAAAGCGGTATGAAATTCTATCTGCCGTATTGGAAGCTGGCTAATCTTTCAGATCAGTATATCCAGTTAAAGATTCGAATTCCTAGAAGCTCTGAATACACTATCAAACAATTTGACCTCCTACAGGCTTGTGAACTGTGAGTAGGAGATTTAGGACAACGTTCTGTAATTTGATTTTATGACCTCAGCCTTCCAGAAGCTGAAACTTTGTCTCAGAGATCAATAGAATATGTCTCCTGCCCTGCCTGTGATGAGGCATTTGAGTTCCTTTCTTTGTTTAAATTTCCTGATTTATATTTTCCTTCCTTTTCCATTTTTAAGGGATTTTCAGAGACAATATGACAGGCTGGCACTATGGAAGTGCCTCGTTCCAGGATGTCCTTCATCAGGGGTGTGGATATCAAAGTCTCACTTTCATCCTTGACCTGTTCTCACAAGACAAAAACTTATTCTTCCTTCTGGAGAGACCATCTAATTAATTATGGAAAATAATATCTATGATAAGTGGGACAAATTTCCAATGTTTAACTAGGTCCCTCTCACCTAAGGAGGCTTCTTTCTCCTTTATTTGTGATGACTGGGAGATCAGAAGTGAGACATCTGTCAGTTTAGTAAGGCTTTGGCTGTCTTTAATTTCAGCACGTTTTGTATTGGTGGAATTAATTCTTTTTTCCCACCCAGTCACTTCTGGCTTCCTTCTATACAATTTGGAGTTTTTTCCAAGAGTCCCTGTTTATAGAACTTAAATGTAGGTATTTTTGCTGTGAAGGTTTTTCGGATCTATGCCTACCTTTGCTTTTTTGAACCAAAAAAGACTGCTTTTTTTGGTAAGTGTTCTTCCTGCTAAAAAGTTGAAGAGATTCATGCCCCTGTGGCCATTAGCAGTATTTTCCTGCAATAA
>VZTA01018031.1:119872-170026 GCA_013398855.1 Mohoua ochrocephala | reverse complement strand
GGAGCGGGGCCGGGGGCTGAGGGCGAGAGCGGGGCCGGCCGCTCGCCTCCAAGGAGCCTTCAGCACCGGGTTTCTGCGCCCCGCAGCCGCCGCCACGCCGGTGCGTGCCGGCGCGGGGCAGCGCAGCCCAGCCCTGAGTGCGGTGTCCGGTCGCTTGGCAGGGGTTTGACGCGGTGTTTGTGTCGTTGCAGCCACAGCGCAGAAATGATCATCCCGGTCAGGTGCTTCACGTGCGGCAAGATAGTGGGGAACAAGTGGGAAGCCTACCTTGGCCTTCTGCAGGCGGAGTACACGGAAGGGTGGGTTCCATTTCTGTGCTCTTGGACTCGTCCTAGGGGAGATACTCAGTGCATAAGATCCCAGACCTGCTGGGGTTGGAAGGGAGCTCTGGAGATCATCTCGTCCAACCTCCCTGCTGAGGCAGGGCCAGAGGCACAAGTGCGGGGCCGTGGCGTGGTGAAAGCGTCGTAGAGGGGCTAAAAACCACGGGTACACTCTGAGGCTATTTAACCAAAGGTTAGAAATTGTAATAGGCCACGAAGTACTTGTTTCCCCACTGAATATTTCAGGGCAGCAGTATGGAAGTTGCCAAGTCACGACCCTTGTACCCAAAACATTCCCCAAATGTGTAACACTGTACTGCTGGCTTCTTCCCTTCCCCTTCCATACACCCAACTTTGACACCAAGGGGATGAGTTTTTTAAAGGGAGAGAAGGAAAAAAGTTACAAGTGCAAGAAGTGTTTAGTGGGGTTTTTTTAAAGCATTTTAACCCAGGATTGGTAACCTTTTCTGTAAGTACTGGTTTGCTGGAGAAAGGAGAAGTGTTAACTACTTTAGATACCCCACTGATAGTCCTACCAATTCTGCCTTAAGAAGTCTGTGCATCCTTTGCATAGCCAGAGTTTCTGTCAATAGTCCAAGGAGAGTCTAACTGTGGTGACACTACCTCAGAAGCTTTGAGAAGGAAACCTGAGAAATGCTTACATTTTCATCACGTTTAAGTATGAAACAAAAAAAAAAATCATGGATGTTTGCAATTCAAAGGAGTGAAAAAGAAGTTAGAAATTTAAGTGATGTTGAAACGGTTAAGTAGAAAAAAAAAATTGGTTTGCATTCAGGTGGTTGGGGATCCTGATAGTTCTTACAGCTAAGTCCATTTCTTTCCTCTGTGGAGTTAAAAGCATTACAATACCATGGGTTGCTAATTATTTTTCACTCATGCTACAGTTCACCAGGACCTTTTTGATAGTGCTTCTGATTCTTATATTCTAGGCATTAAATTTTAATATTTTCCCCGTCTTCATTATTCCTCTGCTTTTGTATAGGAGTTTTCTGTTGTCATTGACAAATGCTCACTTGAAAACAATTGTTGTGGCCACTGGCTTAATTCTGGGGTGCTTGTTCAAACTAATGCAAGTATAGTATTGTAAGAAGTCGAGTTTACAGACATCAAACAGCTAAAATCTTACACTGCAGTACTGGAATCACTGTTAGTGGTGGCTTAAGAAATGGACGGACAAAATGGAAAACCTTGTCTAACGAATTAGTAGTTAAAAAAGTCACCCACACCTTTCTGTTTGTCCCTTAAAAGTGCTCTCTTTCCACAAGTCCTTGGAAGCTGGAGGAAAAGACAAATACAACTAAAGTTGTCTTAAAGTATATAGTATGACTTTGGAAATTGTGGTTAATGTTAGTATTTTGCATCTCTGGTAACTGCATTTGAGAGTTCAGAACACTCCAGATAGCTCTTAAAATTTATCTATCAACAGACATCAGATGCTTTTGTTCTCAAGTGTTTCGGAACATTTAGGCATCATGTGATGTTATTTATAAACGCTCTTTAAAAATCCCCACGCTGTTCTTATCCTTCTCTAAAACAAGTTCTGCAGGTGCTGTCCTAGAATGAGCAGCCCTGCTGGAGTAGCAACAGTTGCAAGGACCGAGTGACATCAGAAGTTGGCTCCTGCAGTTAGGCTGTACACTGACCTTTTACCACGGTCCAGCTCAGGCAGAGGCTTCCTTTCAGTCCTTTGCATTTCAGAAAAGTATCCATTGGCTTCTTCCTACAGGAGAATTATGAGTTCCAGGAAATCAAGTTTGTTTTAAGTGAGGCTTTATTGTTGCACTGACAGATACCAATCTAAAGACCTGAGATCAGTCCTGTCTCACGAATGTCACATTCTGAAGGAGTATCAGACTGGCTTTATGGTTAACAGGTTGGAGCTAAGGATCTTGGTAGTGTCGTTATCTCTAAGAGGTCTGATAGCCATAGCCATGGAAGACACACGCAGTGGTTCAGGCTAGGATGACTCAACATCCCTCTCCCCAAGCATGAGAATCTGGAGCAGTCACTCAGAAGGAATTCAGTGGAAGGACTGTAAAACACGGATTTCTGCCCAGTCTGCACATGCTTACTTGTATATATGTGGGGGGCAGGTTGTATAACCGAGTGCCTTCTCTAATGGGAACTGGGAAGGATTTTATCCATCCTCAGAATTAGCATCCCTGTGTGGGGGAGGTTGTGTTCCCAGTTATTTTAGTTTCTGTATATCTCACCTTTTTAGCGTGGCTCAGATCTTAAATTTATCTTGTGAAATAGGCAAGAATCATCCTCAGTTTACAGAAACACGTTAAAACAGTGCCCTCTGAAAGCCGTGGCAGCCGGGGACCCTTCTCAGCAGCAGGTCCTGTGCTCTGGCCAGCCCGAGAATGGGTAAACACCCTATCAACAGCACTAAGTGGAACAGGGCATTAACAGCACATGCTGAATTTCTGTCTGTCTTTGAACTGCAAACAAATTTTCCTCTATGACTGAGCTCAAAGTAATCAGTGTGTTGCTTAGGAAACGCTTACAAGTGGTTCTGATTCACTTCATCCGTTATGTTTTTTAATTGTTGTTCGTTAATAGAGATGCCCTGGATGCCCTTGGCTTGAAGAGATACTGCTGCCGCAGAATGCTCCTCGCCCATGTGGATCTGATTGAGAAGCTTTTGAATTATGCACCCCTGGAGAAATGAGATGGAAAAAGCACTGTGCTGCAAGCCATGTGGAACGTATCTCTAATTTAAACTTGAAACTGGACTTCAGGCAGTAAAGGATGGAAGCCAACTGTAGTGCAACCATCAAGAGATGTTTATCTTCGGGATAAAATACTGCCCCAAGCCACTAACCTCTTTCAAGGAAACAAAGGAATGATGAAGTCCACTTAACCAAGATTTAGAGATTAAAAGTTTGGATGATGCTTCTTCTTAAATCTGTGTTTGGAGTTGTGAACTTTTAGATGCTTCTGCCAGTAAAACCAAATGTTTGTTCACGTAGAAAAACTATTATATTTCATTAAAATGTTGAAATAAAGGAAGTTTTTCCCTTGTAGCCTTCCTACAGTTTCTGGATAAAGTGAAGTGTATGCTCTGATCGTGCTGGTTACCCTGAGGTTAGGGGTACTGCTGAGGACCCAGTACAGTGTCCTGCACTAGGCAGGCAAGGGTTAGAAACACAGGACTGGATTGTGGTTCCAGTGACATGGAGGTAGGTAAATTTGTGAGGCATTACTGCAGAAAGCTGCTGGAGCCCCTAGAGAACACTTTCCACCGCAGTTAAAGTCAACTTGTGGTCTCTACCCCAACCCTTACCAAACACTGGGGCTGCTGTATCATAAAAACAGCGATTCAGATGGTGCAGTGCCTTCCTTTAAGCACAACATGTCTGAGTGTCTCCGTGGAGAGCACTGGATGTGAGAAGTGAGGCGTGCTGGTGTGAAAGGATCAAAGCGCCGATGCTGCCAAGCACCTGCACCCCTCTGTGGCTGGTGCAGACGCTTCCCGCCCTTCGTCATTCCGCTGCCTTCACGTTGTGCCGCGCGTGTGCTGCGCTGCCGCCCGGCCCGGCACAGAGGGGCTGGAACGGAGAGGGCAGCTGGAGCTGCGGGGCTGGGGAACCTCACCCACACCCAGACAGGCACCGGCCCTGCCCAGGGCTCTCACCTTCCCCTTGCACAATCGGCTTCTAAGTTGGATCACGTTTCCACTCTGTTCTCTGACATCCAGAAAATGCATCGCTGCACACGGTGTGTGCACAGGCAGGTACACCCCATCTCACCTGCAAGTGAAGGAGGCCCATTCCTACCCCTGTGCGGGTTTAGGATTCTGTGCAAATGCAGCGTTAGTTCATCGTTACAAAACACTGGTAGAGAATGGGCTGGAAAAGCTGATAATTCCTTAGGATGCAGTCTGTTGCTCCTTGGTGCAGTTAAACTTTTGGCACTCGTGCATCAGCTGCAGGGTAAGAAGTGTATCTCTGTGGATTCTTTTCTGTAGCACGAAGAATCTGGTTTGAACAAACCCTGGGTTTACAGAAGTAGTAATTATTTAATGTGCTTACTGGGTCAAACTTGTACCCGCAAAGCTTAGAACTAGATTGTCTCACAAAACAAGAGGCAGGACTGCTGCTTGCCTTTGGCTATCACCCCACCAATCTTTACACTTGAACTTGCTTTTCAATTTACTACAAGGCAGTAGTAGATGTTTCTCATACTCAGCAATTCTTCACTGAAGACATCTTAAAACCTATGCTTTACCCTAATGCAAAGAGAATTAAGCAATTAATTCTACCATTTGTTTCATAGTTGGTTGGGTAGCTTATGTTCTGCATGCCTGCTGTATTAGCAAGCTGAACGCACTGTAGAAAAACAAGCCAAAAAAAGCCCTTCGCTTCTCCTTCAGGCTCTTTTCTAAAAGGGACACTGAACTAGAGGATGACCTTTCCCGAGTGAACTTGTGTAGGATGCTTTTCCCTGTCAGAGCGGGGTGTGACACAGCCCTCCCTGCGTGCCAGCCTGTTCACAGATCCACCGGCGGGCCCCGCGCTCGCTCCTGAGCCGCGCTGGGAGCGCAGCAGCCCAGACGGGAACGTCTGGCAGAGGCAGCCGTGCAGGAATGCCGTGCAGAGAGCTGGCCTGCATCACTGCCAAGGAACTGGATTAGACGAGCTGACAGGACTTGCTTTCTATCTGCAAAAGCAAATTTCTAATCTCGTTTTCTGCTTTGGAATAACATGTTTCTTTTCAAAGCGGGTGCCAAGTTGTCTGATAGGAAAAGTTATGGCTCTTAAATACTTAATAATGGAAACGCAATTTGCAAAACCACAGCAGACCTCGCTCAAAAATGCGAAGGAAAAAGAAGAACCCACTTTGGTTGCTCTCGTTACTATTCTCAAAACCAGGGTGCAGTGGGAGCCAATGGCAGTCTGGTATCACTCCATGAGACAGATGTTACCCAAGGAGCCACAAAAACACCTGAGCAGCAAGACTAAGTCACAGCAGGCATTGATATTAGCTCGTGCAGCCCTCGACACCCTGTGTGCATCACAGCTTTTCCTCAGGAGCTTGCAAATGCAGCATTAACCAAAAAAAGCCATTTCTGTAATGTGGCAAAGCAAACAGTTCATCGTGATGATGTGAAAGGTTGTCTCGAGAGTTTTGTCCACGGGAGGGTTAGGAGCAGAAGCAGAGCTTAAATCCTGTTGCAGAAAGAGTCTGAAATTTTCAATGGATTTCTACAAATCCCATCTTTCACCTCTGCTCATTGGTAACTAGGAAAGCGATTCCCTTTTTGCTGTCACTTCCCCTGTGCTACCTTCTGCAGCAGTTAATAACATAAGAGTATTGGATCTGCTTTCTAACCTGCCAGATGTCTCTGGGAAGAGCCATTAAACATGCTCACAACAACCACACTTTTTCAAGACAATGTAAAAGACGTGTATACACAGAAGAAATAAAAAAGCCTCCGTTTTCCCTCAACCAGAGAAAGAAGCCCTTAACAGAATCAACAGGTAGGCAGCAGTGGGAAAAAAAAAAAAAGAAGAGAAATGGTACTGAATATGCAGTCCTTAATTACATGAAGAATTCTGTCAGTTGGAAGGGTTTTGAAAAATACAAAAATCCCACCACTCCTCTGCAGTCACTTATTCACTTTACATATAAAACATTTGGGAAATTTTTCAAGTCTGTCTGGAATAACCGTTGAAGGGCTCCCACTAACCTAGGCCGTGGTTTAACCCCAGCCAGCAACCAAGCCCCAGGCAGCCGCTCCCTCATTTCCCACCAGAGGGAACGATTCTCTCTGGGGAGAGAATCGGAAGGGTAAAAGCTGGAAACTCGTGGGTGGAGATAAAGGCAGTTTAATAGGGAAAGCAAAAGCAGCGCACGCAAGCAAAGCAAAACAAGGAATTAATTCACTGCTTCCCGTGGGCAGGCAGGTGCTCAGCCATCTCCAGGAGAGCAGGGCCCCATCAGGTGTAACAGTTTCTCGGGAAGACAAGTGGCATCACTCCGAACGTTCCCCCGTTCCTCCTTCTTTCCCCTCACTTTATATAGTGATATACTTTGGTCTGGAATATCCCTTTGGTCAGTTGGGGTCACCTGTCCTGGCTGTCTCCTCCCAACCTCCTGTGCACCCCCAGCCTCCTCCCCAGCATGGCAGCACCAAAAGCAGAGAAGGCCTTGGCTCTGTGTGAGCCCTGCTCAGCAATAACAAAAACATCTCTGTATTACCAGCCCTGTGTCAAGCACAGATCCAAAGCACAGCCCCGCAGCAGCCACTGCGAAGAGATCAGCTCTAGCCCAGCCGAAGCCAGCACACCTGGAATTGGAAAAGCAAGCAGTCACAGTCAGAAGTGTGACAGAAGACCCTCTGTCACCCAGGCCACGGCCTCCCTTCACACATCACAGTCATACCGAAATAACGAAGTGGTGCCTGTGACACACGGTGGGAGCTGAGGTCATGAAAGTACAGAGGAACCTGCTTATGGAGCTCAGCATCCTGCTTCTACCTGGAGCATCAAGCTCTGTGTGCTTGGAAAGCTTTATGTTTCTTGAAATGACAATTTTAAACAAAAAAACCCTCTTGATCATAATTCTGAGTCCATCTGCAGGAAGGAAGTGAAGTGCTTTTGTGCCAATCTGTAATGAGCCTCAGGTTTTATATTTCAAAAGGAATTTTGCTCTGAAAAACCACCTCTTGTGAGGGTCTCACCCCAGGGTGATTTACTGAGAGATGTGTGCTGGGCTTTTGTTCTTCCCATGGCTTTTCCCTAAATGCAGTCTGGAATTAGATACTAAAGTTTGACTTCTTGTATATGTTTCTTGTCTATATGAAGAAATATGAAAACTCTCAAAATCCTGATTAAAACCATCACACAAACCCCCGTAGCTGTGTATTTCCATCAAGATGTCTAACTAGCCCTGTGGCTACAAAGCTGCGTTTCACTGATAATAATCTGTGAGAATCCAGAACAGGCGATACCTCTTTCCCTGCAAATGGTCCTACAAGAAAAATCAATCCTTGCCCTGACAAAAAAAAAAAAAACCAAAAAACCAAACCCAAAACCAAGTAGCCTGTTTGCCTCTAAAATCAGTTTAATTCCAAATAGTTTCTGACTTCAGTATGGATCCTAGTAAGGAAATAGCATCTCTGCTTTGACCCCTCCCAGAGAAGACCCATGTGCATCCAGTTGAGCTCAATTAGCCAGGAAGATTTTCTTATTACTGAAACTTCTCAATTGAGACATCTCCAAGATGATGTTGCTTCTACCTGACTCTGACTGCCCAGAATATGAACATAGATTTGCTTTCCCCTTCAGTGCATTTGCACCATGATTTACATTGTGGCTTTGCTTTCAGCTCCAATTTTTATTCAATTCCTCCAGCCAGTGAGAAAGCATTTTTAATTGCTCAGTGGGGACAGCACAATAAAGATGTTTGAAAACCCAGGACAGGGAGCACGTGGCCAAGCCTTTGGCTCTGCCATGCTGGATGGTTTGATGTGTCGCCCACTGAAGTCTGTGGGAATCTTTTCATTAACTTCAGTGTGACTTAAAATGACCTGGTAGCCTGTGGTGCCCTACACCACTCGGGGGTCCAGGATTAATTCATTTTGTTAAGTTCTGCTAAGAAAAGCTGTTTGAGGTGCCCAAGCACCAGGCACTCAAAGAACTTTCAGATCTTGCTGCAGACTTCAACCATGTGCACCTCTGGCACATAAGGCCATAGAAGAAAATAAAAGGTAAAAATTTACCTTTGACTCCTGCCACTCAGGGGCAGCTGCAAGGCTTTTCTTCGGGCTGGTGTTTGGAAGCAGCACGATATTTACATGGCAGTAGCTCTTGCTTAAACCCTCATTGCTTTCTCCTTCACACTCCCTTCCAGAAAAATGTAGGGAACGTAGAGCCAAGTCATGCAGAAAATGTTAGGGTTTGCACCCCTGATCTAATTTCTCTTTCTTCACAAAGACACGTCTTCCAGACTCTGTCAGTCATCCATTGTGGTGAGCTACACCTTGTCTTGTGCTGTAGGTCACAGGTAGCTACAGGGGTGAAGCCACCGAGATCCCAAGCACCACGTGAGTTTCCCCACAATTACTTTCGGGATACATCTGCTCCTGTGTTCAACACCGAGTCTTGTAACAGCCAAGCCAGAAAATTCATGCAGGAAAGCCCTTCATTCATCCCTCCCAAATACGATGCAAGTGTTTTAATAAAATGGGTTCATTATTTCCTGCTCTTTAGGAGATGAACAACTAATGATCAAAGAAAGGCATGGAACAGCTGACAAAAAGCTAAAAGCCCACAGACTTTAGGGGGCTCAAGAACCCTGGCAGTTAACGAAGCAAATGACAAAGGCTGTGGCTTTCTGTAGGCACTGATGATTTTGAATTAACACATTCCCCATCCCACAGGCTGGATTTAGAGCTAGGAGCAATAAATACTGAATACTCTCTCTTTGGGAATCAGATCTCCTTCTTTTAAAAGCAAGTCTACTTGGAGAACTCCAAGAAATTAACTACTTCTAAAAAAACCTTTAAATAAATCAGTGCCAGGAGTAGGACAGCTGTGCTCAGCACCCACTTTTACATACTGACCTTTTGTGAGCTGCTGCTTTCCACATCTTCTAGTGGCTCACCATAGCTGTATCTACAAGCTTTGAATTTCTTCAGAGATTACCTAAATGTCACTTTCCTTGCCAACATCTCTCCAGAGACCTGATCCAAGTGCGTGAAGCTCAACAGGAATCTTTCCTGGAGTACTTTGGGTCCATCCTATTCCACCCTCTCTTTGCATTCTCCAGGCTGGTGCACAGCAGCAGCAGAGACCCCCTTTGCCCATCTCCACGTAACACCATTGCTCGTGTCTTTCAAAGACAGAAAAGGCTTCAGCTCATGGTGTCTGTTCAGGGACAGGCCTTGACAAGAACATACAGGCTCGTTAATGTGAGCCTCGGGCAGTCAGTGCAGTGCCTCAGCTTCCCTGTCTGTCCCTCTGGGATGGCACTCATCCCACTCTTCAGAAACCATCAGAGATGGGCAACAAGGAGTAGCCTAACCTCACCCAACCCCTGGTGTCTTCTTGCAGCCTTCTTATCAACGACCCCTATCCTATACCCTCAAATCCTAATGGAGTATTTTTAACTAGATTGAAAAAATCATTTTTTGACACTAAGCAGAGCCCAGTGTGGGAAGTACTGATGCAAAGCTGCTGCCCTGAGCTTTTGCAGCAATTGAGAGATCAGCAGCATCGCTGTCCCCAACAATCCAGAGGGTATAAGAACACAGCTAAAGCCCAATTATCCCCAGCTATTTACTGAAAGCTGCCTTAAAGTGCCTCCCCCCTTCTTTCTTTCCTTTTTTAATGAAGTCTTCCTTCCAGCAGTGTGTGTGAAAGTGTGCTCCTTCCCAGGCAGTGACAGGAGGAAGAAGGGAGAAACGTCCACTTTATGGAACAAGGAGGTAAAGGGCAATCAGAGCAGTGGCACCTGCTCAGGGCTAAAGGCTGCCCTGATGAAACGGGATGTGCTCCTCCCAGCACTGATCAGCCCCTACCCACCAGCTGATGGGCTCTGCCCAGCTTCTCACCAGTACCATAATGGGTACAGCCAAGCCCTCGAGCCTCCCATTTCCAAAGAAAGCGGGAAATCGGAACTTTTATAGTTGAGTTTATAAATTCATAGGCGGCAATGCAATAGCTAATGCTTGGGCTGGAGGTATAACAAGAGGTTTTGCTGAAATTCCCCCAGAAAATTTAAAAACAAAAATCAGATGAGTGCTGCTCTAGGCTGTAGGCCTTTCCTTGTAATGAGATGTGCAGCTGAAGCAATTACTAACTTTATTTTTTTTAAAAAAGCAATAGCAGTTTGACTAGGAGGTCTTCCTCCAGGAATGAGCTAGTAAATGAAAGCATTAAGTTAATAAGGGCTTGAGTGCTTCAGATCATTACGGAGATGGCCTACAGCTCCACACTTCTTCACCAACTTGATTTTTTTTTTTTAAATATTGTCAAAACAAAAGCTTAAAGAAAACCCTCTTTGGATCCACTCAGCATTAAATGCAGCCTAGAAAAATGGCCGCTTTCCTCCATTAAGCAACATTTTTAAAAGCAAAAAACTAATAATTAAATTCCACTGATGAAAAATTGCTTCTAATAAATAAAGAGAAACAGATGCCATTGGCCTCGGCAGCTTTCATGTCAGTGACCTAAGCTGCTACTGAACCAAATGAACATGTGCTGCAGGAGCTGGGAGCAGCACCATGGAGAAACTCCCAGTTCAGCCACAGCCAGAGACATCTTGGGACACCGTTCCTGGTGGTTTGAGCACCAGCCAGGGCAGCCAGTGGTTCCTGCCAGCCTGGCACCCCCACAGTTAAACCCCTGTTACCCTGCCTTTGTCCCAAACCACCGACGGGCAAACTTGCTTTGGGACAGGTCCAGGACTGCGATCTGTGTTGTCCAGAACAAAGCTGGAGCCTCCACCCAGGACCAACGTGGTCATGCACTGCCTGATTGAAGATCCTTCACGGAGGCTGGGGCCAGACTGGCCCAGACCCACCACAACAGTGGGGTTTACCCTCACCCCCTGCCCCCAGCCAGGGCAGCGTGCCCAGGAGGCCAACAGACTCCTACTGCTTCCACATCTCAAGCAGGGCACATTTCCGCAAAAGAAGGAAATTCTCCAGGGGATACCTGGACAGCAGAGATCTTCCTTCTATTGGAGACTTCTTAAAAATTGTCATCCTTTTTCCCTCCCATCCTACCTCCCTCAGGCACGTTCCTAACTCAAAACAGCTGAAACTTATTCTAAACTCTGAATGTGATCAACTAAACATAACCAGAGAGAGCTTCAGGCTTTTTCAGTCCCTTCGACACGTCCACTTCCAGGGGGGTTCACAGAAGCAATTAGGTTGGAAAAGACCTGTGAGAGGATCGAGCCCAACCTGTGACTGAACACCCCACGCCAACAAGATCACGGCACTGAGTGCCACGTCCAGTCTTTCCTTAAACATCTCCAGTGACTCCACCGCCTCCCTGGGCAGCCCATTCCAGTGTCTAATCACCTGCTGTGAAGAAATTCCTCCCTACGTCCAACCTGAATCTCCCCTGGCACAGCTTAAGACTGGGTCCTCCTGTCCTGTCGCTGGTTGTCTAGAAGAGACCAACCCCCACCTGGCTACGACCTCCTTTCAGGCAGTTGTGGAGAGTGATAAGGTCACCCCTGAGTCTCCTTTTCTCCAGGCTAAACAACCCCAGCTCCCTCAGCCAAGTTCCAGAAGCAGGGAAGTCATATTGCATATGAGGTTACTGCAATATCACAAACTTAAGCTGGTCATTTCTTTCTTCTTTATTTTAAAAGCTACAATATTCAGGTAGCTCAAAGAAAAACAACCTTTGGATTTTGTCTGCTCAGAAATCCATCACAACAGCTTGGGGGAAAACAGTAAATAAGATATTGGAAGAAGAGCACAAGAGGCCAAAAGAAGAGCATCTGCCTCTGGATATGCTATTTGCAACCAAAGTCAGGTAGCAGGCTGCGATATTAGTGTGTGGTATTGATTTGTTCTTAATCCAGAGAAATGCCCCTGTAATGAACTCTGCTGTGCCCTTAATGATTTCATATTGAAGGATGTTAGGTGCCTTGCTCATAACAGAGTAACAGCAATTCCAAAAATAGCAATCCTCATAATAAAATGTTATTGAGAATCCTGAATTTCAATATAAAAGGGACTCTGCTGTACTCAAGGGCTTACTAGATACAAATGCATACTTTAAAAAGTTGTATTAAAGTCATGTTGGTACCTGAGTTACAGAGACACTGAGAGATGCTACTCCAGGGAGCAGCTGAGCCCCAGGTCCCCAGGAAACTTTTAGGCAGATGTAATACAGGCTGGATTTAATCCCACCAGATGATTGGGGCTGGATGTCTAGAAAGAGCCGAGATGCTTTTGCAAGCTGCCTGCGAGGGCAGGAGAGTGTGGCCGCGGTGCTCCTCAGCACCCAAGAGGGACAGCACGGGGACAGGGCGCTGGGCCAGGTGCCAGTGCCTGGCTCTGCTGCTCACCCCCAGCCCTTGGCAGAAGCCCCTTCCAGAGGGCCAGCACCGAGCTGCCACTGCAACTGGTGCAAGGGGGCTTGCGGGAGAGGGTGGCCGCCGCCAGCTTCCCAGTGGGAAGGAGCATTCCCACCGAGATCTGGGCCACCACAAGGAACTCGAGCTGGGAGCACCGGCTCTAAGGTTGACCTCACTTGCAGGTGATGCCTCAGCTTTGGCAGTGCTGCAAACAGCAGCCCCAAATTAATCCCGCTGGGCTTCCCGGCCTCTCTCAGCACAGACTTCATCCTGCAGGCTGGCCCAGGGGGCAGGACCCCAGTGGCTGGGAAGGATGGTGGTTCCCTGTCTCCTACCACATGGTTGGTGCCAGAGCCCCTCTCCTGGACTAGAGAAATAGAAGGGAAGACCCAGCCCTGCAAAGAGACGCTGGGGAGCAGCTTCAAGCCTTCAAATAACCCTCAGGCACCAACTGACCTCATTAGGAGCAACCAGGGGCATCTCCTGCCATCTCTAGTGGGACTGGGGACAGGATTAACTAGCTGGAGGAAACAAGGGGTGAACATTTGCCTCCTACAAGCCCCAAAAGCAAGCTCAGAGCTTGGCTTTTAGGTTATCCAGGATGTAGACTGGGAAAAAAGCCATTAGCTCAATTGTGCCTAATTCAAACCATAACTGCCTTAATTACAGCCCATTGTTGCTTACCCCTGCCCAGAAAGTGATGTCAGCCAGGCTGCCCCTACCTGCAGGGTCTGTGTGTTGGGGCAAGTGGGAGCACCTAAAGGGGCTGTGGCTCGCTGCCTCCCCCAGGACCCTTTCCTGGGGAAAAATGGTATTAAAAACTGGACCTGAATGGTGAACTTGTTCCCCTGAACTGACTTTAAGCAGGTGAAGCAGGAACTGTCTCCCTCTCCCCAAATCCCAAACTCCCTCTCTGCTCCAGCCTAGTTCCTGCTAAGAGTTAACCCACAGGCTGGCAGCACCTGGTCCTCCCCAGGGAGACAAGCAGCGTCCTTGGACCCTGTCTCTGAGAAAGACTCTGAATCCTAAAGCAGTGAAACAAGGGTAGCAGTGCATGGAGAGCAGAAGCTATTTGCATCCACATTCCAGAAACCTCTGCCTGCAAGAGCAGAATTAAGTTTACTCAAAGCTCCAGGCTATGAGAAACCAGAAAAAATGACTGATTCTAAACCAGAAGCTGCAGTTTGACACCAATGATGTGCATTTCCCATTGCTGGTTTTAGAAGAGGAGCGCCACCAGAGTTCAGCAGTTTTGTGGGGTCATAACTCCTTCTGGAGCAGTATTTTTATTGTTTCTTACATTACAGGCAGAGCTGAAGAGGTGCAGCTGCGAGTGGGGCTCTGCGGAGCTTGGCACAGCTTGAACAGGCACTACAAGGAAGTTTTCAATCGAAGAGGACAAGGAAAAGGAAACACTGCTAGTAATTAATTTGTCCATCGTGCTGAGCCGGCCCTGGCGGGGGCCTCGAAGGTGAGAAGGAGCTCAGCTCTCACTCAGGAGGGGCAGGATGGACTTTTCCTGCGCTGCCGTCTGCTCCTCCACTCCCATCCAGCACCAGCAACATCCGAGTAGCTGCTCATTTCCCCAAAGGGGTCATGAGCTCTGCCAAAAACCCTGGTACAAGAGGTGTCCTCAAACCTCCAGGCAAGCCGGGGACACAACTCCTGTATTCCAGTCAGACCCTTAGCCACATCCCCGCCAACCCGCCGCTCTGCTTGTGAAATGCTGCCTCTTCTCGCCCACGTTTGTTTAAATTCAGTTCACTCCCTGAAGGCAGAGTTGGTTTTTTGGTGTAAAGGGGGCCAAGAGCCCACGTTTGTTGGAACTGTGATTTTAATAGCCTGATCCCATGACATTACCTGTGTTAAGTGAACTGTAAAATACACGTGAAAAATGTGTTTAATACATATGCAACCTTCTTTGCTGTTCCATGATTTAGGGCTCTGCTCCCTGTTTTGGGGTTCAGGACTTTTCAATCTGGAACAGTAGACAAACCTCAAATGTTTCTTTTGAGTAATCCTGCCACAACTGCCAGCTAGAGCCTAAACAACTGAATCATTCATGAGCCCATCCGCAGAGCACGAGGCATTCAGCAGAGGAAAGAGCACGTCAGCCTTTAACTGGCTGCTATTAAAAACCTGGAAAAGGGCGGTGGGAGAGGGAGGAAGGAGGAAAAGGAAATAAATTATAATGTTGATCATGTTTGTGGAACGATGATGGAAGAGGGATGGAAAACACAAGGACAATATGTGAATTAGCCTGGGATATCTTAGAGAGCTGGGCACATTTAAATGGGACGAGATTTAATTTAGGTAAATATAAAATGGGTCCTGATGATGCTCGGTATGTAACAGCGGAATAACACGCAAGAGAAGAACCACAAGAGCTGGCTGTGGAGGAACATGCCTTCAGATGTCAATTTCTAGGGACATTAGCTGTTACTTCAGTCTGGGGGGAACTGAGCTGACATCCTCCAGGAGTGAAGACAGCAGCTGAAGTCCCAAAACCTGAGCATGGCGCCTCACATTTCAGGTCATCATTGCTTAATTCTGCATCCCAAAATGGGCAGCAAGGAATCAAAGCATGTAAAACAACATGGGAAAGCAATTAGTCACTAAAGACTGCTTGGGAGAGTAAAAAGGTGATTAAACAGGAAGCTCTCCCAGGAACTGGAGAGAAGGGAGAGAGGAACCATGACTCTGGAAGGATCAAGCACATTTTTGTGGTGTCCAACTTCTGTAGTGTGGAATAAAGGGGTCCCAGCCTTTGTGAGCAAAGTAAGAAAATATAAACCTCACCTGTAAAGGTTCCTGCAGGCAGTGGAAACCCTCCAGTGTGGCAGGAGATCTACAGACATACACACACACACATAAGGTCAAAGCTGTAAAGCATCACCCCAGACCTCTGTACCCTGGTGTCAGTGCCTGCTTTGGTTGTCTCTGACCCCAGGGGTGCAAGGGGCTCAGTGTGACCCTCACGCTCCCCCCATGGCTGCCAGGGACATGTGTGACAGCTGTCAAAGTCACATCTGGGGCTGCAGGGTTGGCTGTTGCTGTCCCAATGTGGGGAGACAGCAGCGGGTGGCAGGATCAGGCCCTGCCAAGGCACGGGGCTCTCCCTACACTCCGTGTGGGTAGAAAATGCTTTTCTCTAGTCAAGATAGTTCACTACACAGAAAAATGAAGCCTGGAAATGCCTTACGCTCAGCAGCTCCTTTTCTGCAGAGAGGAGCCGCAATCAGAAGAGGGAAAGCTGCTGATCCTGATGGCCCCAGCACGTGCAGCATCCTTTCTGTTAATGCAGGCAGCCGGAACGCAGGAGGAGCAGCCTCCTTTGCAGGGCGTGAGAGCACTTCAGAACCCCAGAATGGGGAACTTGGAATGATGCTGGAATGAGTCACTGAATGCATTTGGGGGGCACCAGCATCCTTGCTGCTCATGTGATTACAGCTCGTTTGAGAGCATTATGCTCCCTCCCCACAGGCAATTTGTCATCTTTGAAGGCACCACATGAATCTGCTCCCCGTTGCCTCTGTGGCCAGCTGAGCGGTGCCACTGGCAGGAAAGGAGAGAGCATTCCCCTTTGCCATTTCCCAAGCAGGCTGTATTTGTCCTGTCTCACCAGGGAGGAGAATATCACTGCCTGAGCCTCGACTTTCTCTCCACTGCTGCAGCCGTGCTCAGTCCCAGCCCATCAGGAAAACAAGGACATTACAGCCACCACTGAAGGGAGGCTTCATAAATGGCAAAAGAAAGGGGCACCAAGGCCTCCCTAGGGGGAAAATTCCCCCCAATTAAACAGCAGGAGAAGAAAGGGCACGTCTGTGAACTGGTTCGGGGTTAGAAGCAGCCATGCAGGGGAGCATAAAATACTTGTCTTGTGTGAAACTGCAGGAACAGAGTGACTGCCCAAAGCTGGACTCTCGCAGAAACTGCTTACCACTACAGCTGTTTTCCTTTTTATTCCTGAGCCAATTGTGCTGACCACATGGCCACGCCAGGAGAGCAGACCCCGGGCTGAGCTAACTGCTGAAAAGGGCAATTAGCACAGCTGAAATCTCCAGGTTCAAAGGGAGACAAGCCTGTGCTCCTGTCTCAAGAGAGGGGGACGAGACCTGAGGCTGCAGGGATGCTCTAAGATGGCAATTGCACGTTGATCACGAACACTGCAGAAGCCCTCTCAAAGAGAAAGAGAAATCGCTTTTAAGCAATAGTCCATGCTTAGAGGCACTGTGCTCCAGACTGCACAGACACCACCCCATGACGGTCTTGCAGAAGGGGTGCTAATTTCCCCCTGGGGGTGGGAAAGAGTGGCTGTGGCCACACTGCACTCCTAAGGACACAGAGGGAAACAGGACAGCCCTTCCTTCTCGGTTTGTGCTCCACCTTCAACTCACTTCTCCTGGAAACGGGGCTTGGGAGGAGGTCTCATAAATGTACACAGTCACATTCCTGTGTTACCCAATGCATCCCAGGAATGCACAGCGGTCCCGCGGCGGGGCACTGGCTCACGCCGCCACTCCTGAGCCAGCCGGGTCTGTCTCCCCTGCACAGGCAAACACGCTGGCGGGTGGTTCTGGCCGAAATCTCTGCTCAGAGCCGGGTGCAGGCCGGGTCAAGCCGTCAGCCTGTCTTGCGTGAGCAGCGTGGTGCCGCAGCCTGAGCACCAGGCCGGTTGCCGGGGCTGGAAGGAGCGGCGCTCCCTTCCCGTGCGGGGTTCCCCGGGGCTGCGACACCGCCGTGTCCCCACCGCCACCGCGCGGCCGCGCGCCGCACTGCGGGCGGGGACACCGCCGGCGCGGAGCGTGTCAGGGGCACTCCCACCCTGCATCCCGAAGGGGGTGATCAAAGACTTCCACTACCTTTGGGTGATCAAAGACTTCACTACCTTTGGGCGAGGGGCAGCAGCAGAGCCCTGAGCCAGTTCCACCCCTCGGCTGGTGTGCTGAAGCAGACCTGACCCATACTCACAGACGGCGGCCGGGCAGCACCGAGAAGGGAAGGCAAAGGCCCTGTCCTGCCTGCCTGGGCACTCGGCCTGTGACAAAGGAGAGTAGCCCATGTGACAGAGAATCACAGAATCATGGAATGAACTGGGTTGGAAAAGACCTTTGAGATCATCAAGTCCAACCTATGACCTAACATGTCCACAGATCCTGAAGCAGTGCACAGACCGTGGCTGCACAGGGTGCAGAAGGGTGGGAAGGGTATTCCATAATCCCACGGAGGTTCCAAGAGGACACATTTATACCCCTGTGGCAGCTAATAATACACTAAAAACTACCAATACTACTAAATCTACTATTTATACTAATAAAGAATCATAGTTTTAGGTTGCAATAGGTGATTCTACTACTGGATCCTAAAAGATAATATTGTAAATAGAATTTAAGAGATCCCAACAGTAGAATTTATTGATAATTGTATTAATAGCTAATACCAATACTATAGATGCTAATGCTTACAGGAGATGATAATAAACACTAATAAAATAAACTAATACTACTAATTAATAATAAATACTAATAAAGCTAATAACCACCCCTGTCACTACCCTGACGGGACAGAGGGCAAATGATGAGTGACACTGCAGGCCACTCAATGATGAGTGACACTGAGGCCTTGGGCTCACCTGGACTCACTGGCAGTGTTTGATCCATTACACCAAAGTGCCCTTTCTCATTTGGCCCCAGCTCGTAATAATTAACCCCTGCGTTCTCATTTGACACCTTGATCAACTATCAGAGCTTCAAATGACCTCAAGTAACCCGTGTCCTCATTTGATCCCACACTCAATTAACAGAGACTCAAATTACCTCAAGTAACCCCAAATGACCTCAAGTAACCCCTAACAGGTACTCAATGACCTCGAGCAACCCCAAATGACCTCGAGCAAGCCCTGAGGTTTTGCACCCTCAGCTCTCAGGGGGGAGCAGCCTGCAGCACCCCACAGCAGCACATCATAACCAGGCTGGCAGGGACAGGGATGCGAGGCAGCCTCTCCCCCAACTTCCCTCCCAGCCTGGTCCCTCCGTTCATCATCTTCTGGAGGAGTTGGCTCCTCAGCAGCAGGATCTGAGCAAGCCAGAGAACTCACCTGGCTCATGGTAGCCCTTCAATTTTGCCGCACACAGTCAGTACAGAGTCTTAAGCTTTATTTTTCTATTGGCCAGCAACTTAAACTGGGTTAAAAAAAACCAAAAGCGATGAATATTGTTACACAGAGAAAAAATATAAAACAACTCAGTGGACACAAGCCAACTTACTGTTCATGTCTCATTCTTCCTGGCCTCTCCCAACCCCGTTCAATGTGTTCAAAGGGAATGGGCAAAGGCAGCTATGAAGATATGCTTAAGAAATCAGAAATATTGCTTCAAGCAACATGCTCAATATTTTCCTCTTAGTTAGTAGTCAATACTTGTTAAGGAACTTTACTATAAAACAAGAAATAATTTAGAGATTTCTCCTTTAGATCATTACAGAATAATTTAGACTTCTTTCCTCTCTTTCTTACTGCTGTGGAACCAAGGATACACCTCAGTTCCTCCACCTCTCTTTCTGCATTAGTTGAGGATTATTTCATAGGACTGAGAACGGAGGAGTTTCAGATTGACCTGCTCTGAATTTTAACGTGTCGCCCTTTAGCTTCAGTCCACGATTTCTGCTCTGTGGACCAAAACCCCCACGATGCTGCAAGACCCTTTACTGGTCTGGATGATTTTGCTTATGTTGGCTGTCTGCTGCCAGGGACAGGGCTCAGCCAGCACTGCTAAAAGGCCAGAAGAGGGAAGAAATTTATTTACGAAGGTCTGAGCTTGTCTTCACGGTTCAGAAACACCGAACTCCCCTTTCTGCTGCTTCATGAGTGTAACAGGCATACCAGGAAGGAGGGAACAAGACAAGAGGAGCACAAGATCCCATGAACTCAGGCTAAGATCCTGCTGGCACCAAGTCCATGGCAATGTCTGTGTCCTGTCTGTATCCAGCACCCCAATGAAGAGACAATATTTAATTAAAACCTATTCCTCAGCAGCAAACAGCTAACCCAGCCCTACCAATTTACCAAGTACGCTGGGGCAACTGGTTGAAACTGACTCTCCTGACCTTCTCGGCAGTAACCAGCAAAGTGAGCTTCCAGACAAAGCCAGAAAACCCTCAGCTGATCAACAAGCTCTTTGGAGGCTGATAAAACATTGGTGTATATTCATTTCCTGCCCAAGGGAGGCAAACCTGGAGGTTTTCGTTAGAAAAATCAAACCAAGGGAACCTCTCAACATGTAACAGATGAAAAAGGTATTTCCACTAACTGAACAGGCCAAAGGGTAGCAAGATATGGCAGCCCCACAAAAAGACCAGTTCTTCACCAAAGCTCATCAGGGGATAGGTAGGTGGAAACAGAGTTCTCACTCATGCTGGAAACCACTCAGTAAAACAGACTAGACCCAAAAAAGGCAGTCCATTGTCGTTGCTCCAGAACTGCTGGGAAGCAAAAGGCCTCTTGTGGCTCCTAATGGCACTGTGTTGGAGGAGGCTTCAAGGAAGAGGAGGAATTGCTGAGAAATCCTAAGGCACCCACAAGATCTTGGTAACATGAGTGTCACGACTACATTTCAGCTGCACCAAGTTATGTTCCCAGTCAGCAGGGCAAGTAGCTCCTGGCCCAAGTAACTAGGCAGGCATCCTCTCTGGTGGACAACAGCTGTGTTAGGACATTGGTGCATACTTGGGAGGAGGGAGAGAAATCTTCCATGTATGAGAAACTCAGCTCTGGCTCCAGCTCAGAACCATCACCTGTCCTCACAGTCAATGCCCGGTACTGCTGAGCCACTTCTCTGCAGAGCAAACCATGGTTCTTGTACAGCATCCTGATAGCTTCATGTTGGCTCGGGAAAAGCCTCAAGGGAAATGGCCTTGGATAAATCTTGTTTTGTAGTTATATCAAGGGACTGTTGTGCTAAAGCTTCTAGCAGAAGATCCACAGCTCTTTTGTTTCTTGACACTGAAGAGGACCCGCTGAACTCCTGGCTGCCTTGTACATAACAAGGAGGGTGACTTTCCCCAGAGGGGCAGGTAAGGCAGTGCATGGTTCTAAAGGCATTCAATTACAGAGCCAAGTCCTCAGGTTACAGACACTTTGGTGGTGGTGGCGGTGGAGAGTGGTCAGGTTGGCAGGTGCTAAGGGAAGTGGCAGAGGGGGAGCGACAGAGCTCTCACAGCTATTAATATGGTTCTGACTTTAAACTCTTGTACAAGCAGCAGGTGAAAATCATCCCAAAGATCTACAGTGTAAAGGGAAGGAAGAAAGAAATGCATGAAAACCACAGAACGGATGCAGTGGAGTCAGCAACTTGCAAACCGACAGTTCAGACCCACACGGAGCGTCAGCCAGCTCCTGCCCGGGGATAACACGCTCCAGCTTGCAATAGGCAGCAGGAAAAAACAATCTGTGCTAATCCTTGTAATTAACCACCAGTAGCTTCCTGGGGTGTAATTTGGCTGCTTGCCAGAACAAAGGGGAAGATGAGGAACTCCCAGACACATCTGCATCGGGGAAAAAAAGAATATCCTGTGCCCTCCCCTCTTAAAATGGGAGTGCGAGACATTTGCATTCTGCACCTTTATTCATCGCCCTCTCGCAAATCATCGCAGACCCACGGGGCCGTTCTTCAACGTGACACAGCGGAAGGAAAAATTCTGCGTGGCTCGAGATAGTGCTTAGGATGCCGGGTGGGAAGGTCCCTGCTGCGGGGCAGGCAGTTACGGGGCACGGCCACAGGAGGGCTGCCTCGGGCTGCCGAGCCACGGCCTCCCACGGCCCCGGAGCACAACTCCTTAAGCCCCGGCCCCGCTGGATAAGCGCCGTCGCCTGCAGGCAATTCCCCAGGCTGCCACAAAGCTTTGGAGCTGGTGGATCCTCGGATCCCCGAAGTACCTGGAAAGTTCTCCATGCCAGGCAGGGAAGAGCAATAAAACATCTTTTTTCCATCCCTCAGCTCAGGGGTTCTTTCAACTTCTGCCCAGCACCCCAAAACTCCCCTCGGCCCTTTTTACCTGCACACAAGCAATGCTGATGCCCACTGCCCCGATAATTTTCAGATGCTCTTGAATGAAGTTTTCCAGCTTGGTAATGCAACCACTCTGCAGGGTGAAAGGAGGGACATGGAAAATCAGCTTCATTTTAACTCCTTGTTCACTTTAACCCAATGCTTGCAACCCTTGAAAGCAGCACTTTAAAAAGTGGTGTCTGTGAGCAATCTCTTCCCCCAATATATCTGGAAAAGCTAAGCCGATGACGTGAACTGCATCATGGCTGGTATTGCTCAGGACCAACTGGCCCAGGAACCTCTGAACAAACCCAAGGTGGCTGCTGGCAGGGCAGGAGAAATGCAGAATGGGCCACATCACACACAGCGTGTCATTCTTCTCTCAGGTACATGGAGAAAGATTCCCTCACTCGCTGCCTAGCTCCTGCCTGGAGGGGATGTTTAGTCCTGTGAGGCCAAAAGGCCAAGGAAATGCTGCTGAGTGCATCCAGAACCAAGAACTCTTAACATAACTGAAGCCTTTGAAGAGTAAAAAAATTCTTCCCACTGCTATTTATTACATCAGTGAGTTTTGGTGTGAACCTGGAAAGCCAGGCTCTGTCTGCCTCTGCCTTGCAACTGTCAATCAAGGGCCAGAAGTATCTCCATTTGCACCTCACGGAGTAGTTCCAGCCACAGGAAGCTGTGCCAAATGTAGGACTTGCATCCAAGTGTCTCGCCAGAATCAACAACCTCTCCTGCTTCCCCCCATCATTAATGTACCCAGTGGTAACAAACATAATTTATTATTTTCCTTTGTATCTACACATTAGATAACAGTCTACAGAGCTGAACACTCAGCTGAAGAAGTGAATTCTACATTCCAAGGAATGCTACTGACTTTGAAGCCTACTGACAGTTGGCAGTAATAACACAACACCCTCACTCCCTGCCCACCTCCTTTACACACTTGGTGACAGGTGGCTCTGAAGCCCTTCTGCTCTTTACCTCCTTGTAGATGTTGGAAGGATGGTCTCTTCTGCCACACAGGTCAGTGATCGTCTTACAGCAGCTGTCTGGGACCTTCCTCCCACTGGCCTCTGGAGATTTGATCCACAGGCTGTCGGCCCAGTCCGTGTAGTTGTTGCTCCCACAGCACTTGAACTGTACACACAGAGAGCCAAGGCTGAGCCTGCAAGCACTGCAGCCTCCTCCTCCCTCCAGCCTCCCGCACCAAGCCCCGGGCTTCACCCTCCTTAGCAGACACTCCAGCTATCTCATGGGTTTGGCTTTTTATAATTATTAGTGACTCTTGTGTTAAGAGTTCCCCAAATGGCCATTAAATATCAAGTTCATCCATCCTTCAGCAGCTGTGACTTTTGTTTACTGCTGGGACGAACTGTAACCAGAGCGCACCTGCAGCTGCCTCAGCTCATAACTGCGTGTTAATGATGGCAACGGGATAAGTTTAATTACCAGTTACCATCACAAATGCACCTGCTATGGCACTATGCACAGAACAGTCCCTGTGCTTTGAAAGTGTCTATGCACAAGGGCCCTTTCTGTGGGAAACCTGTCAGAACCGTGGCAGCCCTAACCTGAACCACCCCTGAGCCAGGCACAGCGAGCAACAGTGGCAGGAGAGCTCTTCTTTCATTACATCTTGCTCTCTAGGGTACTGAGACGCTTAATGAAAAATGCCAGCAATTTCTCCAGAGCTTTGAATTGGGAAAGTAGAAGCAGCTGTCAGAGTGACTTGGCAGCTCCAGTTCACTGGGAGCAGTTCAGATATCGTTTCCCCAGTGCTACTGGCCATGCAATTCAGTGATCACACCATGCAATTCCACCAGTTGCATGGCTCAGGCTCTACACCTCACCCAACTTTGGCTTGAATCAGAACAAGCAGAACATACACCCAGCACACAGAAGAAATATCTGTAGGTTGGATGTCAAGAGATGCCTTTTGCGCACTTGGTTTTCAGCCCTGCGGTTGCATTAATTCTCTTTGCCTCCAGAGACACCCACCTCCTGCTGCAGTTTGTCCACTGCACTGGTGACACTCTCTTCTCCCTCCCTCCGGTACTTCTGGGTCATGGTGTTCTTCAGATTTTGCTTCAGCTCCAGGCTCAGCTGAATGGAAGAGACAAGTGGGATAAAATCACAAGGCAAACTCACTCCTCAGAACAACCCAAAGCCCTGCATACATTCCATTGCCTTTGCTCTAAGAGGAGGGTGGAGAACCTAGTGGAAGCTACAGCTTACTTCAAGATCGTCCTCCAAGGCTGGACTAGACAGGCTGGCTTCCAAATTATTACAGATCAGGCCTCTATTTTAATAACTGCAGGGGGGTGCTTTGGGACCAAATTTCAACCTGTATTACACAACCCCACATGGCTTCTCACCTTGAATATGCAAGACTGCCAAGACATGACTGCAATGAAAGGGAATATAAAAGTGTGCCTGCTTAAACATGAATATGCCTGTGAGACCACGTGCAGTCTTCTCCCTCTAAAACCTGTAACAAAATACTAAGAACTCTGTTTTTGTAAAAAACACAAATCACGCTGTCCAGAAGCAGGAAGAAATCAGAGTCCATGGCATGGTGGACTGAAGCCACATAGACCAAACAGCTCTTATATCATCTTCAAAAAGGATGCCACAGGAGGGAATTAAAAGTGTGTGATTGCAAAAATCACTGCAAGGCCTTTCTCGATAACAGAGAGACAAAGTCTGATTTTGCAAGAGCAGAATTTCTGAAAGCATCATCATAAACCACTGGCATGTTCAGGTGACTGGATTCAAACACTTATTCCTGTGGAGACTCTTTTAAATCTAGCTGAATTCTTCTCACCCTTTGGTGACAGCCAAAAAGTGCCAAAGAGCTCCATCCTTTTTTTGTTATTCTGGCTGCATCTCTTTTTTTCATACTGGTTCATGCAGCAACACTGCTTTAGTCCAACACGGTTGAAATTCCAAGTCTCCTATACCAGTAAACAACGTCAATGTGCATTTTAGATGGGGTCAATGGATGAAACAGCTGAGCGACCTCTTGATACACCTTTTATTCTACACAGTGAGTAGTAAATGGGAGGTCAAACATCTGGTTATGATAAATACTGTCTGTGCAAAATACAGTCTGGAGTTTATTCTCCCTTTGATACACTGTTTTCTCCAACCCCATGTGTCAGATGGGGACACCACCTACCTCACAGAGATGATATGAGGCGTCATTCATTAATATTTGCAAAATGCTTTGAGATCCTGGGCTGGGAAGCTCTATGGAAATGCAAAGGACTTAGCATAATAGAAAGAAAGGAAAAGGTTCAGCAAGTGGAAGGCGGAGGGAAATAGAGAGTCCGTTAGCAGAATTATTACTTGGGGGAAAAGCAGTTACCTGCGGGCTCACGGGGAAGAACTGCAGCATGGAACAGAGATAACAAAAGAACCAGTTTAGACACACACATGCAAGCGCCTCAGACACCAAAGCAAGGGCTGAAATAAAAACAGTGGCAAACAGAGCAAGCAGCCTGCAACCAAGAGAGAAGGGGGATTTATCAGCCAGAGGGCAAAGGGATGTGCAGCTGCTGATCAGAGATGCACTCAAGTGATCTAAAGCCCTCAAGGGCACAGTTCTGAATGTGCTGTCCCTTATTCCAACCCAGGGATCGGCTCCTCGTCATCCATTGTCACATATGAACCTCATGCCTTTGCACAGATGGATGGACAGATCCTGACTTCCTGCCATGCCTGCCAGGATTGATCTTTTCCTGTTAAATATGCACACTCATACCCCAGATCCCTCCTGGCAGGAGCCACTACAGTTCTTTGGCTTCTTGCAAACCACCAGTGCCCATCCAAGGCAAAGCACAGAAGGTCCAAGAGAAAATGGAATGGCAAGAAGTCCTGGCAGTGAAGTCAACAAGATGGGATGTTCAGCTGCTTTTCAGACAGCCATTTGATAACAATCCTAATTTGCCACTTCCAATCAATTTCCAGACATGAGAGCAACTTTGCAGGCTGTTTGTGCCTTGGCGGTTAAAATCCCTTTGAAAACAAAGTGATGACTTTAAGCTCTGCTCTCAGCAACTGCAAGAAGTGCCAAGCCAGACCTGCAGCTGTTGGGAGCCTGTCCTTTTTCCGCAGCCCCTCAGCTGGGCTGTTTAAGTAAAGCTCTCAAAAACTTGTTGACCTGAAAGGACCTCTCAGCTGGACCATTCACCACCTTTGCCAGATGCAGCAGGAACTGTTCCCGTGTCCTGAACATGCTAAGTGGCACTAACGTGATTTCAGTTGCTTGCACTATGCCCTGAAGGGTGTTAGGAGAGTCCCTAGATCTACACAGCCTCAACAATTGTCTTCTACGAGGATCTGCGGAAAAACAGGGCACAAAGTGCACCACAGGAAGGAGCTGAGCAGCAGGGCTGAGCAGCCCCCCTGGAGTAATGACCACCACTTTCTCAAAACCGGTAAATAATCCAAGGTCTTTTGTATATGGAGGGGAGTGAGTAGGTGAACCACAACCAGACCGATGTCCCAAGCATCCAAGCCAAACTCTGGCTGGAGAAATGGGATGATAATGAGCTATTCTCTCTCCCTTGTTTGAGTCTCCAAGGACTAACCTCCACTCACCTGCTGGTAGTAGATATAGGCCAGGATTCCTGCAATGATCTCCAGGAGAAAGATGCACAGCAACAATATGAAGTACTGTAAAATAATGGGGAAAAGAGCACATTAGAACAGAACATAAGGAGATGCCAGAAGGCAGCTTTTCTTTACCTGGTAAAATGCCTGACTCTGTCTTCATCGATGCTTTTCTGCAGCAGTGTTCAAAGGCAGGGGCTGGGATTAAGACTTCAACAGGGTAGGAAAGGAACAATCCCACAGATTAACAAAAAACCACCAAACCACAGAATAACTGAAGACAAGCAGCAGCAAGCATGAGTTCAACTCACAGAGCCAGAGGGATATAGAGAATGGAAAAGTGCAGGCAACCAAGATAAGATCACTGTACAAAAGAAAGTGGTTGCTAGATAACCTAATGACTACACTCAGTATCACACAAAATATCTGATTCTGACATCAATACCAAAAAAATTTAAACTTTTGCTTGTTTTGACATTGTTTAGGGTATTTCACCAAGCTACTAATGAGCAATGTATGTTCTAAAGATGATTCAGTAAAGCCACAGAGGCCCATTTCAGCAAACATACAGCACAGCAGCTAAGCATAGAGCATCATTTGTGCTCCCAGTGACTTCTGCGGGGCTCAGCCACAGGCTGAGGGGCACTGTTGAAGTGGATGGACTTCAGCACTGATTCACACTCAGCACTGTGACTGTACGTGCTCCTGAACTGGGATCTAGATGGAAAAGCTCAGCATCTCAAAACCAAAGTGAGAAGAACTCTTAGAAGACTAAGAGGAGAACAGGACTATTTCTTAAAGGGGCTTAGTGGCAGTGAAGTGAAAAGGGTAAGCCCTGCTTACCACAAGGAGAATCAAATGGACAGTACAGAAAACTGTCTGGGAGCCCTGTTCTATACACAAACAAGTAGGGAAGCCAAACCCATGAGGAACATGTGCAGTAGATGAAAAGGACTAGGCAGGCCTGAAGAGCCAGGGTGATGCATCCACTTTCTTCTTAGGGTCAAAGGCAGCTATTCAGGGAGAACCCCTCTCCTCTCCTGACAAACGGCCCCTGCCTTGCTCATGGTCAGCAATGAACAGTTTCTTTGCAGATTCAGGCTGTCCTGTGACTGCTATTAAATTAATCTTTTTGTAGATAAAGCTGAAGAGACACCAGTTCCAGCCACAAGGAACGAGGACCTCAAGCTAAGTCCCTCTAAGAGCTGGCTTCCCCAGGATGGAACAAACGAAATATCTCCCATTTTCTGTTTTACCCTCAACCTTAAGAAAGGTCTGTTACCAAGAGACAAAGCAAATGGCTCCCTACAAATGTAACTGGACATCACACCTGCATAAAGGACAGTGAAGATCTGGACACAGCAAGGATGCCTTCTGTTGCACAAGGATTACACCCCACTGTGCACTCTTTTCACTAGGTATTTCCAAGCCCCTTCTGCAGGAGTAAAATTATACACTCAGGCTTCCTCTTTCACCCCTGCTGGGCTTCAGCAGCTGCGAAGGAAGGACAGCTGGGTTTTATCTGCAGACCGGGCTTTAATCTGAGCACACAATCTCGGCCTTTCACTCCCCTGCCCCAGGCTCTCCCCCACAGCGATCTCTGCAGCCGCCTGTACAAGGTACCCATTCATCCCAGGGCAATGAGTCACCCAGGATAGCGAAAGGCTGCTCCCAACACTCCCAGGAGGTTGAAAAGTGGCAAGAAAGGGTTGGCAGGCCTTGCCACAACGGCTGGCTCTCTTCTGTTGGGACCTTGTTATGCCTTAAGTGACCTGACATCATCTCTCTGCCAAGGAGGGGCAGGAGGATGGCAGGATACTGAGAACAACCAATGGACTGGAAAGCTTATTTATTTTTCCTTGCTCTTTGTAATGTCAGATGCATTCAGGTAGAGCTAAAGTTATGTCACCACAAGCTCTCTTCTCGTTGTGCTGGCTTACAGTGGATAGAAACAAACACGTATCCAGCAGACCTTAACAAATCTGAGTCACAAGTAAAACCTTGTGAGGGAGGTTAGTGCATCTACCACCCATGAACCCAACCTGTCTCTGCCGATACACTCCACCATTATCTCCCTCTCATCGTTCCCTCAGGGCCACTTCTAAGCATCATGCTGATATAGGGCAGCAGCAGCTTTTACTCTGGACACACAGAGCACAGGGCTGCTCTCCCTGCTCTTCAGCTGTAGCTGCAGGGCTTTCTTAGAGGTCTGCTGTGGGAGGAGTAGGCCAGCTCTGGCATGGAACTGTAGGGACATGCCCTACCTGCTTCCCAAGTCAGAAATGCGTGATCACCAGAAGCCCTCTAGCAAGGGCTAGACCTGTCTGGGCCTGGGTGGGCTCTAAGCAAAATTTACCCTGGCTCTGGCTCCAAGACAGAGTCAGGGCTATTGGGTGTCTCCTCAAGATCTACAGAGTCCAAGTTGCTTCCATCCAGTTTCAAGTGTTTGAGTGAAATACCAAGCGCTGTGTTTTCTCTGAATAACACAAAAAATGGTTCAACCCACCTACAACCCCAATAATTATCTGGAGACATCTTTCTACTACCTGAAAAAGAGATAGATAGCAACAATACTCCTAAACCAGCAACCTCACTTCAGTGGGAGGGTTCCAGGCTGAAATGCAGCACGAAGAGAAATCCTAATCCATCTGTGTTCCCTTCTCCCTGTCCAAGGTAGCTGACTAGAAAACGCAGTGTGAGGGGCAAAGCCTGAAGAAACTCACCTTCTCTCTTTATAAGCAAGGTCTTCTGTTTGACAGGTCTTTCCCTGGGACTACTGCTGCATTTTGACTGAAGTATGATATAATGGTGGTCTGTGTCATTGTAAAGAGCTGGACTGCAGCATCACAGCCAGCCAGGCTGCAGATCCACTGCCTCGCCTGCTCATGGAGCCAGAGAAACTCCACCCCTGCTGCCCAAGCCTCAGCACAGCACATGGTTAAGGAAGGCCGATAAGAAATGACGAAAAAGTAGCACAGCTGTGAGTGATGAGCAATGAAATTCTATGAAAAGCCTTGAAGTGGGCCCATAAAACTCATAGCTACATACAAGGCAGCAAAAAAAAAATTCACAGCTTCCCAACTCTTCAAGAGAAAAACAAACTAAAAACCAGATATGCATTTTACAAACAGCAACCAAAGCCCTCAGTAATGGATTTTTAAAAGCCCCAAGGCATCACTAGGGACAGCAGAGAGTGCTGCTTATACTGCTCCCTCCCATATTTACATGGGTCTCTCGTACAGAGAGAAAGTGGGACCGGCTGGCACAGCCCCTGGGGTGACTGTGAAGCTGTCAGGATTACTGTCTGAGCTCAGAGCTGGCAGAGGCCCCCAGCCAGGCTCACCCAGCCCTGGCAAGCACAGCCCTGTCTCAGATTACTCAGGGCAACCAAAGCAGAGCACAAGCAAGAAGAGACAATAGGCCTGTCACAACCAGCCACTCCAAAAGGACGCGTGGTGTAAGGAGACAGAGTGACCTTTTGTTCCCTAGAGACAATTATTAGTTTTCTGTGGCAGAATAACAAAGAAGAACCCACTGGATTTTCATACGTAGCTTCTGGCTGAGGGAAAAAGACAAAGGGAGATCTCTTTGGCATGGAGAGTCAGTGAAGTAAGGCCAAAACCAACCGCTACAGACCAGGAGCCCACTGAACAAGCATCAGCAATGCACTCACTGTGTCTCCCTCTATATTTTATTCTCCCTTCCTGGCCCTAGTCTGACTCTCACAGGGATTATCAGGTCTGCACAGCAGTGAAGCGTCAGGCTTGCTCACAGCTCCTATTTCTGCTCCTCTGCCCAAACTAAAGAGGAGAAATGGAGTCAGTCAGGTGAACGAGGATTTGCAAAGGGAGGAGCTGGCGGCTGAAGTGTCTTCTTCTGTACCTGTGAAAGCCAAGAGCCACTGATTGTTATTTCAGTCACTGCACTCACCACTGCAGCCCAGACACTAAAACAGACTGCTGCCACACTCCAGACTGAAGGGGAGATTTGAGAGGGAGCGAGCAAAATAGAAACCTCAACTAAAAAAACTTCAGTGTAGGTGGGTGAGCAGGGAGCTCAGGAAGTAACACAGAGAAAGGTGTAAAAGCAGCAGCGGATCATCAAAACAGTGCAGCTCTTTTTTGTGGAAGCAAGACTCAAATAATTTTTTTGCAACTGAAGAAAATATTGGAAATGTTCTGATCTTCAACAACCAACTAAAAAAGTGTGTTCATCTGAACCTAGGCTTGAACCTAATGTCATTAAAAGCTAGTTTTGTTACAGGCATCTAATATTTTTTCCTCCCTCTTCCCATTTTCCAAAACAGAATATAGAATGGGCAAGGAAGAAGGAAGAGACAAAAGCCACAAGATTTTGTTTTGAATAGTTTCAAATAGATGTTCTTACACAAAAGCATAGGTACTACAACTACACTTTTTATTCCTTAACCATGCAGCACATTCTTTGTGTGGATGAAAGGAAATGCTCTGCTGTAAAACCTGTCCCCTGGGACATGGACAGCACTGCTGCCAGGAGCTGGAGACCTTAGTGATATCTGCTCTGGGACAAACAAATAAGGTTGCACACAACACAACCAAGATGTTGCCCTCAAACAAAACAACCAAGCAAAACTCACCACTCTTAGCAAATTCCGCCGCTCTTTGAAGGTGGCACAGCACCCAAGGATGCCAGTGACCATGACCACCACCCCAGCCACCACCAGGATATAAGCAGTAGCAGAGTATGTGCTGGAGGAGAGCAGGCTGATGTAGTCACTCTTCTCAGCCAGGGTCCAGATGCCCACTGCCATCACGGCCCCGCCAGCCAGCTGGGGAGAGAGAGAAGCAAGAAAATGAAGGGTGTCTGAGGCATGAACTTCCTCGCCTCCCAGAGCACGGGACAGGGACAGCAGGATGTGCCACAGCTCCATCAGCTGAGCCAAAGATGATCTACATTAAAGGATGGACTCACTGGGACTGGAGCAAATCCCAGTGCAGTGGGTAGGGCTGAGCTTCAAGGCACCCAGTTGAGCACCCCAGGCAGCCTGAGACGGAAGCTATCTAAACCATCTTCCTGTGCACAGCAGTTCACACTCAGACCAGTGTCTTCCCAAATGTAGCCACACCGGGTTTTGGGCAAGTAAAACATGTCAAATCTGGATGACCAGCCTGGCTGGCTAAACTCTAACCCTTGTAGCAAATGAACACAGAGAACCCAACCACACCCCTAGCAGTCCCCTTTCTCTTTGCAAGCCTTCAATTTCCAGAGGGTTTTAGGCAGCTTCTGGTAAACTCAGACAGTTTTCCTTAAAGGTCTGACCTGGGCACTCCATTGCTCTGTCCCATGCACCAAAGTAAAACACAATCCTTTGGCATCAGTAACTTTTCTAGTGGAAAGCACAACTCTAGGAAGCTCTAGTGTGGACCAGCTGCAAGAAGGTGTGTGTTATCTAGCTGTCCCACTTCACTGCCAGCACTCCCTCTTGCCATTTCAAGAGGAGGAATGGCAAGACAGTAGAGCCTTTAGGCTCCCTGAAAAAGTAAACCAGGTGAAAAAAACAAAGTTTGTTTTCAGGGTTCGTGTAATTTTCTATACTTGGTAACATGACCTAGAAACAGCCACATGCTGCAGTGTCAAATCATAACTTCTGTAGCCTGGGCAGGCAAGCCCAAGGGGTGGCGTTTCACCCAAAAGGATGAAAGCTGTGTCCTACTGACATCAGCACTTCTTCCCAAAGACTCCATCACGCCCATTTCTGCACCCCTGACACCAAAACTGCAGTGCCATCTCATTGCCTCTGACACAGACTGAGTTTCCTTACCCAGAAAAAGAAGTTGAAGATGAAGAGCAGGTACTTCAGACAGATGGTCCCACATGTTTCCTTCTTTTCTGTATATTCACGCATCTTTCTGGTTCACCAAGTTCCTGAAAAAAAAAACAAAGCCAGAAAAGCTTGAGTGAGTCAGTGATCACACCACTTCTCCCAGAAGGTCAGCATTACTACTCTCCTCCTGCAAGATCTAACACTTCCAATCTTTTGCTGAAGTAAGCCAGTGAACAAGCCACTTAACGGACTTCAGGGACACAGGACAGTGCTGGCTCAGATAAAGAGCTCTCACACCCATTTGGGTGACCTACACACAAGACCTCACACAATCCCAGACCTGTTCTCCAGAAAATCCCAGTCTGGCTCCTGACTACAGCCTGTAGCTGCTGTTCTGAAGGCGGCAACAGAAACCTCGGTCTCTTGGATAGTTATGGAATAACCTGTCTTCAAAGAATATTATTTTCTCACTGGGATTAGTTACAACTGCCTTAAATAGATCCTTCTCTAAGTTTGGGCTATTTTTAATCTTTACAACTGGAACTGGGAACATACTTGTTATATGTTCAGATGTCCTATCTTTTTTGAACCCCGGCAGTCTGTTGGAGTAATTAATTCTCTTCTTCACTGCTTACTTTCCATGGCCCTTCTCACTGGCTAGCTGTCCCCCAGGGCACTAAAGAGACTCTCCTAGCTACTAAGAGGAAGAAATACAACCACTGGCTTCAGATGATCTGACAGCATAAAATGCCCCCGCAGATATGTAAGGAATGGGAGTTTGTTGTGAGTCAGTCCCAGTGCAATGTTACAGATCTGCTACACCCCGGGGAAGGTTCCTCAGAAGAAGGTCTGCAGCAAGCACAGCTCCGTGTCACTTCACTGCCTGCTGTTCAGACCTCAAAGTCTGAACCTCTCAAAAAAATATTCTCATCACTGCCTGACCAGGCAGACAAGACAAAGGCACTGCCCAGAGTATCACTGCCAGCATCACCTCTGTGAGGCAGGATGCAGAAGTGCAACCAAATCCTCACCACTTGCATTCAATTAAAAAAATCATCCCTTTTTTCCCCCACGAGCCACAAAGGAATGCTGCAAGCATTGTGCACCCGTGTCAGAGTGCAACGTTTTCCTAAACCAGCAATTTCCCTGGAAGCAGGCAAGCAAACGGCCTGTACATTTTTCCAGAGGCATGGAGTTCATGCTTAGTTAAATTACAAAACTTCTTCACACAAGTGATGCAAGCTCCCTCCAGGGACCCACTGCAGCTGCACCCAGCCACGCAGTACAGACACTCATCTACCTTGGCAAAACACCTGACAGCAAAGGAAGTTGAGAAACAGGTACACACAGCCAGGCTGCACATCAGGCGACCATCAGCATTGTCTTTGTCACCACACTTCTAATGTCAGGCTTTAGAGCCAGATGAACCAAGGCTGGGAACAGCAGCTGCCCATTCTGCAGCATAATTGTATTTTATTTGCAGGAAACTATTTCCCTGTGCTTCATGCCAGCCCACTCAAAAGCCCCAGCCAGGCCTGTGCTTTAGAAACTAACAAATGAAGCTAACAAGGAAAGCAAGAGCGTGAACATGCCAACAGTCCCACCCATGCCTATCCCTGCCACCATTTCACAAGAAAACATTTTTCTCCAGAATAACATCTGGCAACAGCAGTTGGCAGCAGAATGCTGCTTCACTGGCAAAGGGAGCAGCTCTGAGATGGTGGCACAGATCAAGGAGAACGACTCTTCAGGGTTATCTTCAGAAGAGATCAGAACCTCCAGCAACGCTCAGATTAATTACCATGTTGCAGCACAAAAGGGCCCCGGGCTTTGGGAAGGAATGGATGCTGCTGGTACTGTGTGCACTGACCAGGCTTGCAAGTTCTCCATGAGAAGATGCCCCAAGAACACAACAACATTCATGGAAGGTGACAGATTTACAGCTCCCAGAGGCTTCATTTAGCCACAGAACAAGAACGGCAGCAGCGAGGCAGCCACACACCCCTGCACAACTCATAGCAGGTACCTCAGCCCAGAGCTGAGAGATGCCTTCCAGTAAAAAGTCTTCTGCCCACCCCTTCTAACATCAGGGCTGTACGTAGAGGAATATGCACTGCAGGTTTGCAGAGACTGACCGGGGATGATAGCAATGCCTTCTGTCCTTAGGCTCCTTGGCCCAGTTTCCCTCTCCCTCCCGAGGATTTTAGGAACCTTCCTTCTTCCTTCCCCCACGTATTGCCATAGAGCAGGTGCTGGGCCCTAGCAGGGGATACTAACTCATCCCTCCTTCTGATCCAAGAGCTCAGAAACCCCAATTACAGCTCCATCTTGTCCTGGGTGAGGACTGGGCAGACACACAGCTGAGACTGCACTTGCATCAGATGACAGAGAGTCTGAAATCCCTCTCGAGACTGCAGGTCCTGCTCCACCCAGCACAGGCCTTTCAGGCAGCCTGGTTTCACTGCTGGCAGGAGAGGATATGCCTTTTTCCAAAAGCTGGCAGGGAACAGCTGCAGGTTTATAAAGCAGGGTGAATCACCAGGGATGGCAGACCATGAATCAGAAAGCAATCAGGGCTGTCTCCTGTTTGATCTATCCTTCCTAGCCAGGAGCAGAGCTGGTGGCACTGGCTGCCTCTGCATGCTTAATGACTCACCCAGCCAACTATTCAGGGAAAGGCAGCTCTAGACCCTCTTTTTGGAAGTCGTGCTTGTGCTCCTTGCCTCACACAGGGTGATCTGCTGCCTCCCATCACCTGCAAAGACAGGGTCAGGCTTCAGGGAGCTATCCTGGTCTTCAGGGAAAGCAAGCGAGGGCAGGAGACTACAGTGAAACGCTTCTCCCAAGGAGCCCTGGCAGTGGGAGCGGGGAGCCACAATCTGCTTCCCAGGCTTAGGGTCACTTCAGGCTCTGAGCCTCAGGGTCCCAAAAAGCACAGAGGTGTTGATCGGTGTCACAGCACCAGGATGAATATGGGGGCCTCATCCTGAATTCACTGACACAACCAGGGTCTCTTGCCTTCAGTCATCCTCATAACAAACCCTCAGAACTGATACGAATCACTCTTGAAACTGGACAAGAAGTGGCAACAGTACTGAACACACATAATTCTGTTCTATTTTAAACACTGAGGCAAAGACCTGTTCTGAATCATTATCAGTAATTACAAATGAGCTCTCTGATGAACAGGAAGTGACAAGCTCTGCCACAGGGGTGTATTTACAAATACATGAAAACATATTAATTAAACATGAGCTTCATCATGGGAAGTATTTTGCTAACTGGAAAAGTGGTTAGAAGAGTAAAAGTACTTCCGCAATGAAGTTCACTCGGTCCAGCCCAACAGACAGCAGCTTTGTCAGCAAGTTAAACTGCAGCAAGCAATCATGGAATACAGGCTGTGAAATTCAGTCACACAATGGAAAGAAGTATTTTTATGGAATTCACAAGAACCAACAAAGGGTTCTTACTATGCCCACACACACTGCAATAGAAGTGACAGAGAGAAATAATTCTCTGGGGAAAACAAAATGCATTAAGCCAAGAGGAAAACACAAGTGACAGAACCTGTAGATGAAAGGAAGGGGTAACAGTTGGAAGATTAATTCAAGAAACTGGGAGTGGAACAGCTCGAATTCAACTTTCCACTCTGACACAGACTTGGTGCATGGACTTGGGCAAGTCCCTCAGTCTGACCCTTTCCTCTGCTCTTCCTCCCCAGTGCAAGACCCCCATCTTTCTCTAAACCCAGTGATTTTATAAGGCTCTGCACTGAGAAGCCCTGCTGATAGAGGAATGCCAGCTGAGAGGCATGACAGGCTCCAGGTGACTGGCAAATTGGCAAAAGCCCAACAGCAACAGAATTCATGGGCTCAAAAGTGCTTTTGCCAGCAAAGACTACTTCAGCCAGTGAACTGGAACAACCTCTTTTGTGATTAGTAAAATACACACTTATAATGAGAGGACTACCTGGTAAAGCAATTTTGGCAATAACCAGGCTTGCTGGTTCAAATGCATCAGAGATTGAGAGATGCTGATAAAGAAGTACAAGAATAACAGTGAATAACAGTGGAATAACAGTGAAGCAGGGAGGAACCCATGCAAACATCTCAGAAAGATAAAAAAAGATAAAGAGTGAGCTCATCCTGCCCTGTGGGACTGCAAGGCACAACCTCCTAGGAGGGTAAGAATATACAATGCATGACTGCCAGGCAAGGCTGGGATCACTTCAAAAATGAAACCATTCCATGGTCTGATTTTCTTGGGCTCTCATCCTACTGTGACTGAACTCTTAGGACAAACTGGACCACAAGAACTCACCAGAAGCTGAGCAGCACGGCTCCAGTTCTGGGTGCCGAGCATCTGGGAACACAAGCACTGCACGAGCAGCTGTGAAACCTAAAGTTTCAGTGGCAGGACTTGCTCTGGGTGTTCCACATCACACCGCTGTATTTGCAGACCCAAAGGCACACATAGGCATGCCCACACAGCCCAGCTCAGAAAGCATGTGACATGCACGCCACTCCTGCTGGCTAGACATTCATTTAGTCATCCCAGACACTGCTTGGTACATTTGCCTCAACTTGCACAGTAACAGCACTTAATTAAACAGCAAAGAAAGCCAGGCCTGCAGGCTTTTTCTGCACAACCTGCCCTAAAGCAGCATCTGACAGATGGGGAAGAAACAATGCCAAAGCAAATGAAATAGCTCCCAGGCCAGTAAAAGCATCATTACTTAAAAGTATTGATTTTTGAGTGATAGCAAGCAAATTGGTATCCGACACATCAGCGACAACTATTTCACAGATAACTCATACACCACAACTTAGATAACTTCTAACATCTCTGCCGAAGCACACGAGAAACACTCGCTGCAGGAAATCCCACTGCACCTATGCTGCAACAAAAGTAGTCCCCTAATGCAACCACCTGGCACACTGCTGGCCTGGAGGGAAATGTTCCACCGAGGACTATCTGAGCTGGGCCAGGTAACCCTGGCAGCCATTAGCAAACAAAGCAGACGTCCTCCCCTTGGTATGTGCAGTGCAGGTGTGGGCCAATAACTTTAATCTTCAGCAAACTCACTGACATTCTCCGGCAAGGCTAAACTCCAGCCTTTGAGACCACGACCTCTCTTGAGTTCCCTCTCTGTAAGATGAAAACATTACCACTGACACTTTACCTACCCCACTGAACATCCTCAGAAAGGGCCTCCAGCTGCTTATCACCTGCCACAAAGCAGCTAAAAGTAATCTAAGCAAAGCCTTCCCAGGAGAGGAATTCTAAAGCTTGCAGGTGAAGAGCTCAAATTCACACAGTGTGCCATTATCCACCCCAAACTGATAGCCAACAGGGATCAGCAGTCTTGACACTGACCTTTCACCACCAAAGCAGCTCACAGCACCGGCACAAACGTTCAGTCCTCTTCAAAGGCTATTTTCCACCCCCTCTCTTCTTGCTGGCTCTAGTCTGCTGCTGGATTTAGGAAAGCAGAAAGCTGAAGGAAAAAAGAAGAGAGATGCAGAGAATCGTGAACTATGTCAAAGACTATTCTGAAATCAATATATGATTATATGCTTTGCCATCGAGTCCTTTAAGTAGAGAGCACATGATTTCAGAATACACCTTGTGAATGCATTGGATTAAACTGCAAAGCGTGCACTGGATAACAGGGAAGAGCCAAACTGCAGCAGTGGGGAGCATGAACATCTTCTGCTGGCAGAAAGCTGTCAGAACAGGTTTGTATTTACTGCTGCATCCTGTAAATGCTGCTATCAATTCTGTCAGGGCTGTGTACACAAAATGACAGCTCATTCTGGTGCAAAAGGCCTGAAAGCAACTCCAGGAGAAAGCTCAGGAAGATCCCTCTGTGCAGTGCGAAGCCCTAGCCGGTGCTAGTGCCTCGAAGTGATCAAGTTTTCAACCCGGTCATGGGCAACCCCACCCTCTCTCCTTCCTCAGCTCTCCCTTCAGCCTGTAGCCATTGACAGAATAACAAGTCTTCCTCCTTAGCCTGTTTGGATGCTGAATTAATGATCCTTTGATCTACACCATGACACTAACTTACTCCACAGCCCAAGGCTTAAGCTCCTATCTACTGCCCGTACAGAGATATGGAAGCAGTAATACTTCCTGACTTGCCTGGGTGAGATAATGGAGCATGTGAAAACCACCTGGGAAGAGAAAAAAGGTACTTTTTATTAGCAGATCAAATTTAACAATTCCTAGCCATTTTAACTTTCTATTATGTTCAAGCAGTGGTTCCTGCAGGCCTTTACCCGGCACAGTACGGATGACACACCTTCATTTATAACCAGCTTGGATTACCCCTGCCTTCCATTCCCTATGAAAAATGATGCCAATAAGAGCCAGAAACTTGTTGATTCACATTACCACACAGCCTCTAGACCACAAAAACATCTCTTCAGAGAAACAAGTGAAAATTCCGGTTCTTGAGCCACTGGGAAGAAGGCCAAACAAAGTTCTCGGGTTCATTAATTAAAGATCATACAAGGGAACTTTCTGAGGAACTAGGGAGAAGAGGGAAGGCACAGTCACCTACAAGGCAAGCAATAGTTCTGAAGCATCCTGCTGAGGCTGGGCCCAAACTCTCCAAGATCAGCCCTAGTGCCCTGCCTTTTATTCATCTGCTTCACACAGCTCCCACGCTCCTGGCTTTTCAGCAGGGAAAGCTGACCCAGGACACAAAGCTCAGTGCTTTGCTTTCCATCTCAGCATGTTGGAACGTGCTGCAAAGTCAAAGTACTTGTGCCTAAGCCTGGGGAGAATGCAAAACACAAGTCAGGCGTCCACTGAGGAGGCAAAGCTCCTTCTAAGGAATTGTCATTTAAACTTGGGGAGAAGGGGGAGCAGGCACACAGAACAGATTTTGGTCAAAACCCCTCCTCCCTGACATCTTTGGCAGACCCTGCTTGACCCCACCTCTTGACTGGGAGAGCGCTTTTCCAAAGAACTGAGAGAGGGTAAGTAAGTTCCCATTCTGGGAGTCTGGGAGGATGTCAGATCAACACTCTGTGTCTAGGCAACATCTCCACGGGCACATGACAGCCCTGCTGTCACCCCTCGGGATGCTTGCCAAATCCCTCCTTTCTTCTGCCCTGTTTCGAATAGACCCCTCAAGAGAGATGTAGCCCCCTAATTCCTGCTAATTTTGATGGGAGCCAGGTATCCAGAGAGGAACTGCATGCCTATTACACCTGAGGAGCCGCCTGCTCTTTGAGACAAGAGCTGTCTCTCCGGAGAAGAGCACTCAGCCCTTTCACTCATATTTTCAAGACTGTTTACTCCCCAGGGGAGGGGCTTACTGAAGCATAAATAACAATAAGCATAAATTTCAAACTCAGCAAGGATTTACACGTTCAGCACCACCCACATACCTGCAAATGAAGTGTTTTATGAGGGGGTTAGCCAAACTGGGTGAGGCAATGCCCGGCTGCGGGATCCTTGAGGATAACAAGGACCTTGGCACACACCCAACTTTACAACCATTAAGAAAAGAAAGCGTAAGAGAGAAAGATAAGAGTGACTGAGGGTGCCTGGGACTGTGTGTCTGTACTCTAGCACTGCTTCACTACAAAGCAAACAAAAAACCCTTCCCTGGCAAAACACACGCAGTCAGCCACAACCTGAGAGCAGAAAGCCCACGTCTCCTGCTCCCAGAAGTGGATAAGCAGGGAAGCAAGCAGCCCCTCCAAGTCCCCACCGGGAGCTGGAAGGCGGGCCAGAGACCGGCACCCCCTGCGCAACCAAGGGAAACTCCTTCTGCGTCAAACAACAATGTCCTCTTGTATTCCATAACGCCTCCTTTATCCTGAAGGATCCCAAAGCACTTTATGCTATTTATACACAGGAACCACTTCACTAGTCATTGAACTGAGGAGAGGAACAATAACCCTCTCTTTTCTCTCACTCGAAGCACCAGAACTCAGTGCCTGGCTGTGTTTGCAGAGAGCTCATAGCAGTGAGGGTTTGACACAACAAGGAGCAATAGTTCAGATAGGTCAGGGTCAAGCCAACAGACCTTCATTGCAGCCTACTATTGGTATTTTAAATTCTATTTTCCCAACTCTGCTCATGGGCATTGTGGGGTTCCTTTTGTTTGGGTATTTTTTTATTTTTTTTTTAAGCAGGGCTTTGTCTGCGCTGGAGAATTCACCAGTAGCATTAAACCACATTTCTAAACAAAACATTTTGTGCCAAATCAGCATTCTGCCTGATGCCTTCCTATTCATTATCTTCCTATTCATCACATTCATTGTCAGCCCAGCTCTCAGAAGCGAAGCCACTGAGTTCTCAGTGTTTTCAGAGAGTGCTCACAAAACCTCCCTGCCCTGTAGCCATGCCAGTACTAGGACCAAGTCAACAAGCACTAAAAGTCCTGGGAAGATAGAAATCCTCCCAGCCTCCACAAAGCCTATTCAGGCAATTCTGTACACAAAGTCAAAGCGCTCTCCAAATAACGCAGCAGCGATAATCATTTTTACTCTCTACAAAGAGCTGGGTTTTTACACAGTGGTTTGAGCTGAGGGCAAAGACTAACCAAAGAACACGTGCTGCATTGTAGCTGCTACACAGTCACTCAAAATTTGGCTGCAGTCTCAGTGCAGTTTTGTTCCCTACAAATCTCTACATTGAAAAGGTGCTCAGCTAAAATCCAGTAGATTTTCTACCTCCCCACAGTATCAGGTGCATATCCCATGGCAGGCCGTCATCTTCACTGCACCAAACTCACAAACAAATCATGGGACTTCAAATCCCACTGTCAAAAACATATGCAGCAGTTTTTGAAAGAAAGGGCAGGCAATTGGTGTATCACCACAAGGTACATTTCTAGGCTCTCAATTACACAGTGTTCTATAATCCCACTGCCTAAAAGATCCCCTGCCTCCTCAAAGCACCCCAATAAAGAAAAAAAGGGTTATAATAGGAGCACAGAGAGATTAAGTGCCTCTGCCAGCACAGAGAAGGAGTGAATTTGCCCTCCTCAACATCCATCCTCCAGCAGCTAAGCTGTCCTGTCTTCTGGAAGACCAATGCAGAAGACAAAGCTATAAAACACAAAGTTTTCAAGTTACTTGTTAGCACTGCCTTGCCTGTGCCCAAGACACCTGACTGCAAACAGCACAAAGCAAGAGGTGCACAAAAACCCACGCCAGCTTTAGCTTTTGTACAAAAACTTGTTTTGTTTTGAGTGGGTTGTTCCTGTTCTCACTTTCTGTGGTGCAAACAAGCAAAGCAAAAGTCTCTGGAGTCATCCCACACATCCTCCCCAGGAAGCCTGCCTCAATTTGAACTCCACTAAGATCATTTTAAAAGCAACTGACAAAGGGATTTGGCAGTGGAAACCAAGGTTAACGTTCTTACTGCTTCAGACCTGTTGCTGATTAGCTCAGGACTGGTGCCAGCCATGCCAGAGAAAGTGAAGCAGGTACCTGCAGTACCAGGAATGGGGTGAGGCATTTTGGGATGCCTCAGAAAAGGGAACATCAAGCAGACACAGAATGGGGCAACAGCAGCTCTCACCTCATCATGGCAGCCACAAATGCCAGTGGCAGCTTCAGGAGCCTCCCTTTCTACCCAGAACATCCTCATGTGGGAACACTCACACCTGGAAATACCCACTTTGCTAACAGCAGTGCCAGGAACGGCCAAGAAATCTCTTCTGACCATCAGTCCTTACATATCCCCAGTATCCTTGTCTCCGGAGGTGTTCTGAAGCGGTCACTGAACGATCTGAGGAGTTATATTCCTCTCCACAGCTAAAATCACTTTATTAGAGTCAGATCAAATATCAAGCACAGTCAAGGGCAATTAAATGACATTTCATTTCCCAGAGCTGTAAGTCGAAGTTCAGAGGAGCTGTCTCTCTCCTGTTGCTATAGGAGCAGCGCTGGAAACAATGCTCAATCCACCCTGCGTAAGGCTGCCTTGAAAAGGATCGTTCTTCCAGTAAAATTAAACAATTCCCCGCCAAAAATAAAACATTCTCCCCCTTCGGCCTTGCCCTTGTGTAGCGCGTTTTAATGACTCCACCAAACCCATTTACACAGCTGTTTGTGGAGCCGCCTGCAAACTTGACAGGGAGGCACCAGCATATGAATAAACAACCGGGAGGCAAGGGCCGCCTCCAGGCAATTACTTGCTGGCCCTTCACCAAGGCTGGCGGCAGGGGACAGGACACAAAGAAGTCTCTGGCTCCGAAGCACACACCGCTAAGCTCCAAAGAAATCCCCTAGCCCCACGCCAACAGCCGCTTCCCCCAAACACCTCGCTCCGCCGGCTGCAGGGGAGCTGGGCTCGCTCTGGTCCTCTCCGCAGCTTCGAGCACAGGCACAGGCAAAGGGCAGCTCTCCATGAAGGGTACGGAGCCACAAGCGGTACAACTTTGGCAAGGCTGTGTCGGTGTGTATGTCCTGGTTTTGGCTGGGATAGAGTCAGTGCTCCCCTCAGCAGCTGGGACAGTGCTGCGGTTTGGATTTAGAATGAGAACAACGCTGATAACAAACACGCTTCGGTTGTTGCCGAGTAGTGCTTACTCTAGACCAAGGACGTGTCGCTTTCCCACGCTCTGCCAGGGAGGAGGTGCACAAGAAGGGAAGGAGCAGGGCCGGGACAGCTGATCCAAACTGGCCACAGGGATGTTCCATACCACAGAATGTCAGGCTCAGGATATAAACTGGGCACAGTTGGCCTGGAGCCGCCGATCACCGCTGGGGGATGAGCTACGGAGTTGGGTGGTGCATCATTTGTGTTTCTTGAGGTTTATTCCTCTCTTGGCTCTCCTTTTCATTACTATTACTGTTATTATTAAAATTATTATTACTATTATTTTATTTTACATTGTTTCAATTGATAAACTGCTCTTCTCTCAATCCATAACTTATATTATTTTACTGATTCTCCTCCCCATGCCACACGGGCAGGGGGATGAAGGAGGGGTGGCTGCATGTACGTAGTTGCTGGCTGGGGTTAAACCATGACAGCGTAATCATCCACTGCATTTAGACCTGGCAAGGAAATGGGTTCCTCTAACAGGTGTCAGCACAAAACAGCTGGACTTCAAATTAAACAGGAAAATCCTGCAGGAGATTTCTCCGCCAACCCACCCTCCCGTTACCTCAGCACTCTATGAAGAAGCTTCAATAAAGGAAAGCCTAAAATTACTTTGAAACTTAATCCTCCCCGCAACCACCCCCTCCACCTTGGAGGTCAATTTTCAAGTCAAGAGGAACCATTATCATCTCATCTGATCTCCTGTTATTTTAAAGGTTAAAATTCAAAGGCTAAAAGTAGTCCACTCTACATTCTACAGTAGCAGATTCTACCCTGGATTAACCCTCAAATACCGTTCTTGTTTATTCAAGAACACTTCAGGAGATGGGAGAAACCACGTATTTTGTTCCCTCAGGAGCCTCTAAAAACGTAACTGGCACATCCCCAGCATTCAGACTTCTTTGAGCTCAGCAGAAAGCAGCAGAGCACTTTGCTCTCAGTCGCTGGGCAGACTCATTATCCATCTTTCAATTCACCCCATGCCATTAGTGAGCAGGAGGGGAAAAGCAGTCCACAGCATGGCTCACTTTTAAGTTAAGACTCTCAGGAAGTCCTTAAATATTAAAATCAAAACATACCCAAGAGAAAATCCAGGAATCACACAGTCAAAAGTTTCTGAAGAAACCGAGTAACTACCTTCAGTACTAAATGTCCACTGTGAAAATGAGGTCCCTCTAGGATACTAAGGGATAGAGGAACCCAGGAAACAAAACTTAGCTCTTGCTTTTGGAATAATTTAGAAAAAAGTCTAAAATCCATGCTGGAAATAAGCAGGTCAATTCTAGCACAGAAAATATTCCGTCTATTCCTCACCTCAGCCAAAAGAGTGTTCTAGCTCTGACTGCCCGGGGCAGGATAATGCAGGAAGAGGAGACGAGAGCTGGCCACGCATGGTTATCAGCGTCAAAAATTGTGAGGATAGTGATGATCCGCAGCAGTTATGCCCTCATACACAGGGAAATCAGCTTCCCACTTGCACGCTTGTAAATGCAATGTTGATAAGAATTACGCCGATATAACTACAATAATTTATTTTGGATACTCTCACTGCTCTCATCTAAGTTGGTTTCCGCCCTCCCTTCTTTTTTTCTTAAAAGATTTGTTAAAATTCCTGATGAAGTAGCAAACAATAAAACCCTTTTTCCTACAAGGGGGTTCTCTTTCGCAGGGAGAGAGTTGCAGCCAAAGTAAAGCTCGTGACACCAGCGAAAGCAGAGGTTTCCCTCTGCAAGTGTCTGCTTTTCCCTCCTGCCAGGCTTCTTGCAGCACACCTGTGAGTCGGGATCCACGCCTCCCCAGTGCCTGAGGGCAAACAGCCCAGTGAAGTCAGCAACCAGGATTTGTCCTGGTCTAAGCACAGTGGTTTAAGTTCCCTTTTTTTCCTGTCTCGGACACACTGCATACACCAGAGGTAAGCTCTGGGGCGTGCACAATGGACAGAGCAGGCTTTTGTTAGGCTCTCCAGAGCCCATCTCTGAGGCTGAGCACAGCCTCATTCCCCACACATGAGCTCAGCCGGACACTTGCACTCTTCCCCTGCTCAGGAGGAGGAAAAAACCCAGTCGAGTGGGACTCAGAGGTGCAGGAACCTGCCTGACAGTTCTTCCTCCCCAAATATAGAAAGAGGTCCTCCCAATAATAAGAAATGTGTCCTTTTAAAAACCCTCCAAGCGGACAAGGTACATTGGAGACCACACCAAATGTCTCCTCACCTCTGGCAGACCTCTCCTCAGCCAAGTCTCTCAGCAAAGATGGAAGAGGGCTATTCCACATGGCACAGGGAACCTGCAACCAACCACAGGTCAATTCCTCAGCAAGTGGTACTTCCAAACAGGACTGGACTCACCCTTTCTATGATTCAACAGCCAAAACCACAAGCACAAAGCCCAACACTTTCCCATACGCACATTTCTTGAGCACTCGACACACGCACCCGAGACTCCTTCCTGCTCCCACGTGTCCACGTGCCTGGCTTCTACACTCACTGTACACCCCCGGGATGGCACACACAGCTCCCCACCGCCTCCCTGGGAGCTCCGCATGGAGCTCACAGTGATCATGGAGAAAAAGAGCCAACCATCTCTGTTCCCAGGGCAGCGTGGGGGTGAGATGTGGGATATGAATTCCTCCTTTCTGGATTCCACCAAAGCTAAGAAGAAATACTGACATTCACAAGCCATGACTCACGCCTGCCTTGTCAGGCACTACACAAGTCCTCCTCACTGGCTGGCATGCCAGAAATGTCAGCGTGGCTGGCATCTGCCAGCTGGCTCTGAGAGCAGATAAATTTGACCAAAACCATCCTTCCCCCTTATTTTCTTTACTGTTGCAGCATGGTGGCCACTGAGGATCAGAGTACTCCCTAAAAACCACCCAGGCATTGTGGCTGCCGCGCTGGCAGATAACAGGTCAGCGATGCGCTCCAGACAAAACAGAAACCTCTCCCACAGTAATTCCCACCTCAAACCACTCCTGGTCCCACTTTTCACTGAATTTCATTAGTGAAGGAGCCACTGAATCATCCCCCAGCTATGCTGGTAAGTCATACACTTGTACTGAAAGAGCTGCCAAGGACTACCTTCAGTCTGTGCTGAGCCGATTGCACTCCTGCCCGAGATGCACCTACCCAGCTGTACAGTGCTTCTCTGGCTGGGACTGGAGAGTCGTAACCACCCGACCAGCAAGATCCAAATGCAGCCCAGACTCCAAAACACACCTCTTATTCTGCCATGCAATGCCAGTAGTGCAAAATAGCAATCATCTGCTTGATCTGTCTCCTGTCCGCTTCTTCCCCGTAGGAGCAGAAGTGTTCCAGGGTGAGGTATCAAACACATTTTCACCTTGTCCATTTGCACAGCACAACAGATTTTTCTTCCACAGCATCTCCAAAAGGTGTTTCTTGCTTTAAACCTGTCCCTCTCCTACAGTGACAAAGACATCTGGGAAACATGCTGCAAATTTCAGCCCAACTCCACTGTTTCTTAGGAGCATCTCTCTTCCACATCACAGCTACAAGGACAAGTTTCACCAAAGCACAGGCACTTACCCTTCCGACTCTTCCCACTGCCCCAGCTCCTCACTGCTGCTTTCTTTCTTATAAAAGAAAAGAAAACCTGGGTTGAACAAGTGAACTTTGCTCCTTTTGTATTCAGATCAGGCACCAGCCACAGATAAGAAGCAATGGTCAATGCCAAACATTTTATGTCACCGACTCCTGCCTCGGCTTTTCTTTTATGAAGCCTCATTACCGCTGCCAGGAACAACCTGTGGGTCTGAGCAACATCCTCTCTCACAACCACCTCCCACACGTCTCACTTCCACCTCGCTTAAGAGGTAATGCCACACCCTACATCCTCCACACTCCCTCTCTGGGATGCACTCAGCTGGTAGGAGAGGCGGCTCCAGGGCAGCCTACAGGGATGCAGGCAACGCAGCGTTAATCAAGAGCTGCACAGTGTGTATTTGCTTGACTGCACCCTGCAGACAGTGCCTGTGGGTCAGCACCCAAATGAATTTAAACAGCTGCCAAGGACCCTCTCTCAACTGTTGCAGAACATGATTCCTGATGTCCTTCCTTATCCCACCAAACCAGTATCCTGCCTCCAATAATGTCCACCACTACTGGCATCAAAAGCATGCATGAAATACACACACACACAAAGATAAATATATATATATATGTAACTCCATGAAAAGCCCAGCTGGTAGGTCATGCCATCGATTCATGGTTGCATCCTTCCAAGGAGCTGGACACACTTTCAGTCCCGTGTTGAGCTTATTGCACTCCTGCCCTACAGAGCTGCATAGCAGTTTTCCAGCTTGGACTGGGGTCACAACTACCTGACCAGCACGAGAAACTCAGGCTAGAAACGTGGACCAAGCTGCTCATACTCAAATGCCCAGACCCCAAAACACACCTCGTACTGAGCCATGCAATTCCAGGAGTGCAAAACAGTCATCACCCTCCTGCTCATTTTGCCAAGAATTGTATTACTGTCAGCAGCCAGGACACAGGACTCAATAGGACTCCCTGAATCCGTCCCCCAGGATCCCGGGCTGTTGAGATCACAAGGAGTCTGGCAGGCAGGACAGAACGGAGCACTGAAGAGAGATGCCCATCTGCAGTGCTGCTGTTACAGGGCACATCCTTGCCAAGAGGGCCTGGCAGACAATTTCTGTGCCGTGGGGAGGGATGGAATGAGGCACTCTTCATGGAACTGACAGAACACCTCATCTCCATTCCACACACCTGCCATTCCTCATTTCTCCCTCCACACTCTGGCTTCAGACACAGGGTAGCCAGGAAAAGCACATTTCTCACAGACTGGGAAGACGGTCACCATCCTGGGGGAAAGCTCTGTCAAAAGGCACGTACAAAAAAGGATGGGAAAATGGGGTGATTTTACAGTGACACTGTTCGTTTCATTTCAGCTTTGCTGTGGCAACAGGAAAACCACATTCAGGGTCTGAAAGGCAGGATGAGCGAGTGAGACAGAAGGAGACCTGGTCTTCACCCTTAGGATCTTGAAGGTTTTTAAACAACCAGGGAGACTTAGCGTTCTGTTCCTCCCAGCCAGGGAAGCTGAGAGGAGCTGTCATTTGTAGGAGTCCCCCTCCCTCAGGCTTTGCATGACCTCAGCTGTCAGCGCACACGCTCAGGGAGAGCCGGAGATAACCCGCTGTTGAGCTCAGGAGCAGAAAGTAGAGTGAGGAGTAGAACATCCTCTCAGGAGGCTTAAGGAACAAGGCTGATGAGGCTACTGGGGATACTAATGGTAAACTGTGACATGAAAAAGCACAGATACCCTTTTTGTTTTTCAGAGTCTGTCAATTTTTTCTTTTTAAGCTTCTGTCTTAAACAGAAGGCACAGGAAGAACAGAGGGACAGTATGATTGCTTTATAAATGACCAAATTACCTGGGAATGCCAGACAGGACAGTCTGCCACAAACAGGTACACAGGGTGATAGAGATGTTACACAAACAAACACAGGCAAATACACATTTTCCTTCCGTGCATAACCAATAGTCCAATGCACTCTTGAGAGCAGAAGCCAGACTACGCAGAAGGAACAAGTGAATTTGCCAGTGGGATGACCTGGCTAGAAGAGACACAGCTCTCTAATCAACCCCCTCAGGGCTGTCTCAAGAGCAAGGGAGTTGTTCCCTTCTGTGCATGTCTGATGGAAGCAGCTAGAGTCGTGATACAGCTTTTATTTGCTGGAAATGATAGGCCTGCTGGAAAGTTCCTAAGGGGAGAGGGAGCCCTTCATCAGCCACTCCCACCTAGCATTTTTGCTTGGCAAGGGAATACAAGCAGCTTTCTTCCACCCCCTTACTGAAGAATCTCTCACACCCAAAGACACAGACTTTCGGAGGCTGCACTGAAAGTGGCAAATAAACCCCATTTAATGCACTTGCCTCGAGTTAGGAGAAAGAAAACGTGTTAAACTCTCACAAAATGTACCACAACATGGACTAACCACCTCGGAATCCAGAGTAAAATGAAGTGTTACACGTGGGACATTATTTCAAGCACTCAAAAAAGGTGTTTTCTTATTGATTCCTGAAGCCAGCACACAGCAGGGAGTGCCAGGACTTTTCCTGGGCAACTGGGGAAGTCATTCTCCTCCACTGCAGAAGCCACAGGCCAATGAACACATGCAACAGTTTGGAATAAAACATGCTTTTTGCAGAAATACAGCGTATGGCCAGAAGGAAATACAGGCCAGGAACTCAAAGACATCATCAGCAAACTACAGAGCAAGGATGTGATCTGAGGAGAACTACACGGAGGAGCTCAAAAGCTGCCACCTCCTCCAGCTCACAGCTCGAGCTTCCAGCAAGGACATCTACCTCAGAAGTGCTGGCAGCCCAGAGCAGCCGTAGCAGACCAGAGCCCAGGCCCACCTGTGCAAGCCAGCACCGTGCCTTTGACAGGGACCTGTCACTAGATGCGTCACACAAAGCTTAAGTGATGCTGCCCCGGCTTCCAACCATCCAATTCCCCACTGGCCAGGTTCCAGCAATCCACAGACCGGGAACTGCCTGTCCTAGGCGCACAAAATGCTTCAGAGAATATAAATGCACAGAAACTTTTGCACTGACTTTTCTAGTTACCGTGAGCTCAGCAACAGCTCAGCCGAGCCAGGCGCTCTGCTCCCTCCACCACAGGCAGTCCTTTGGCAGCAGTGACAGTCACCCAGGAGGACTGGGATGGACCTTTGTCTGACGGGTGGGTGGCACGCTAAGAGGCTCTTCAGCCTCCACAGTACCATCCATCACACCAAAAGCTTCCCTTAGAACCTTGGCAATGGCCTTTAGGTGGCAAAGGAAATGCACTTCTGCAAAAGGAGCATCTTTCAAAACTGTTTGAACAAAACGGGCTCTGATGGTTGATGCTATTTCAAGCAACCCTTGTTCTAGGAGGCACCACATGAACCCTCAGAGAAAGCCAGGAAGCGCTGTAGGAGGACAAAGGAAGTGAAGCAGCAAAATTTAAGGGATGCTACACAGTAGCCTGAAATAAAGATAGGTCATTGCTAAAATTCAACAAGATACTGCAACAAGTTGATTACAACAGCTCTGAGGAAAAGTCGGACTTTAAAAAAAAATGACAGCAGTTTATGTTCTTCATGAGAGGACAAGAAGAAGGAGGTACTTGTAAAGATTCCTCATGGCAAGCAGCACCACGGTGCAGCAATAACCAATTGCCATCAGCTCCCCATTTGATGCAGCTTCCAGAAAATGAAGGGAACAGAACATCGCCTGGACTGCGTGGTAAACAAGGGCTCGCTCTCTCCCTCCTCCGCCTCCAAGGGTCCTACGAGCCCAGCATAAAGGCCAAGTCTTTATTTGTGCAACAGGGAAATTTAACTGAACAAAAGGCAGAGGGAGATAGCAGTCGTTTCACGAGATTTATGACAACATTCAGAACACCGTCACTAATTCCGCGGGCTGTGCAAAGTTTGTGACACCACCCGCAACAGGTTAAAACACTTTTCTAAGGAAAAAAACCAACTCAACAAAGCATACAGGGGCCAAGCCCCTGCGAAGCTGGGCAATGCCACAGGGCGCTGGAGGGGAAGCAGAGCAGTGCTGCGGCAGAGCTGGGGTGTGGCGGCCGCGGCCAGGTCCCCACGGGTGCGGGGTGCCCGCAGGCACGGAGGGAGGGAGGGAGGGAGGGAGCGCCGGGCCCCGCTGCCGCACACGGGGCCCAGGGG
>VZTA01018031.1:90349-119626 GCA_013398855.1 Mohoua ochrocephala | reverse complement strand
TCGCCCCTCCGGCCGGGGCTGCCCGCGCTCTGCGGCGCCGTCCGCAGCCCCGGCTCTCGGCTCCCGCGCCTCGCGTTGCCATTTCCATTGCCGCGGGCAACACGTTACAGCCAACTCCAGCTGGGGCAGCTTTTTTTTCTTTTTTAAGGCGTCAGACCTGCTTGTTAAAAGAGTTCTCCACGAAACACTCTGTAAATCAAGATCAAGCCCTGACTGGCACATTGCCTCATCCTCCCATTACCTCACTCGAGCCGCAGCCCACATAGTTCTGTGCTAAGCAGCAGCCCTGTGCGGGGGATGCTCCCAGGGAAAGACCCGCGCCGTCTCCACTCCACGGCTGAGTGGCCTCACATGCTTTTTCAGGGGTGGGATGAGGAGAGGAGATCTGGGCAGGGAAGGAAAAGGCCAGTTTAGAACCTCCTGCTTGCCTTAACCTCTCCGTGTGCCCAACTCAAAAGTCTCTTCATCCTTCCCAAGGAGTAGGCTCACTTCTCTCTCTCAGCCCATGAGAATCCTGCCTAAGCTTTAGCTCAGAGCTGCTGGAGAACCAAGTGTTCAAATAGAGCCTTGGGGATCAGCTTGCTTACACACTGACAGATTTGTTGCAGGGAATATGTAGCAGAACCTGGAAGCCACAAGAGATGCTGGCCCCTGCCCAGGTCCTAGCCCTCCTTGGTGGAGCCCCGGGTAGCCAGCACACTGGGCCGCTGCCTTCTTGCCACGTCCAGGGAATTCATGCGCAAACAGGAAAGCACCGAACCCTCCCTCTTTAGCAGATTTGGGTCAGCAAATGGGCACGACCGGGCACAAGTGCTTCCTGTGCTTGGGAGAGCCTGCAGGTAAAGGCGAGATACACGACAGGACCCCCAACTCCCCGTCCTCAGCTTTTTGCTGCAGTAATAGATATTTACTGCAGATACTCGTTTACCTTGAGAAGAGTAACTTTACCTGGTCAGGTCTCATGTGGACTAGTATATTCAGAAGTAGCACGCAGCTACACTTGCATTTGCAGCATCATATACATGTATATAAACACGCCCTGCAGGCTGCAGAGGCTGGAGCCGGGTTATTGCAGCCTCCTCGCCAACCGAAATTTCCATGTGACTCATCAACAGACAGAGAAGTAATGAGTGCCTTCTAACAAAGCTCTGACCTGCACGGCCGCGGGTCTATCGGCACTGAGCGGGAGATTGCCAAACAGAGCATTTGATGATCTATAATGGGCTATGGGATACATTTATAATTGGAGATGAAGTACTTGGTCAATATATATATATATATATTTATAGTCTAAGCAATCGACAAGTAAAAAGATCGTGAAAAGACACAAGCAGAAGAAGGTGACAGGACAGAAAAGAATGTGTGAGCGACTGCATGATCCCCATAGCAGGAACTCATTAATTGTGTGTAAATGGAAACTGTCCCTTGGAGTTCAGGCTGCTGGAATGAAGAAGGCAGTGGAAAACAACATCTCAAACCTTTGCAATTCCTGCATTTGTCCTGTGGAAAAGCTTTAAACTTAACGCTGTGGCTTAATGCTCTCTTTTCAGCCCTGTTTTGGCTTTTCAAAGAGATGCTGTCAGCCTAATCCTCTTATGCTTACCCTTAGCATATTAACATGAAAGAGACAAGTGAAAGCAAAGCAGTGAGGTCCCTTTGCCGGCCTGCAGAGGTTTGTGGGACCATGGCTGCTTATCAGAGCAGCTGGTTTTTTTGCTTTTGCCCCTCAACCTGATTGTGTACACAGCTGCACTGTTGCATGTGCCAGGATAAGGCTTCCCAGGCTATAAGAGGAGTACTTTCTTGTGATATGATTCCAAAATACCTTACAGATTATGTGCAAAAAGTCACTTGTTCACTAAGAGGCTGGAGCCAATGTGGTGAAGGAATAAGCCCCCAGGCAGTCTTATTTTGCATCCTCCCTCATCTCATGCCCCCCTCAGGATATCCCATTATTTGCATTTATGCTGCAGTTTCCAGCAGTCACTTACAAAGGGTGGCTGCTCCCAGAGTTTCCATTTAGAGGCAGGAGACATTCTGATAAAAAAGGGGGATGTAGTAAAATGAAGAATTTTTTAGAAATTCTGGTCTCGTTTAGGTCTGATATCAGGACTAGCAGCATGCCCCTTTAGACTGCATCTGGGTCTTCCAACAGGACATTTAATTATTGTGCTGAGAGACAACAAAAGACCTTCCAGTAATAAACCCCACCCTGCTTGCTTACCGTTGTCCAAGCTCAGCCTGCTCAGATTCTGTGCCATTTTGTCATCCTTGAAACAAAAATCCACCCTTCCTGCTTAGAAAACAAAATATGCTGCAATGAGCTACTTGTGCTATCAGTTTATAGCAGGGGAAATGAGTAATAATTTGTTTGGTCAAAACTGCAGAGTGATTAGTTCTGTAAGGCATGAACATCCAAGCTGGAGCCGTGCCAGGGCACAAGGATTAAAAACAACCGAATTCCTAACTCTAGTGAAAAGGATGCATGGGACATTAATAAAATAAAGATTTAGTTCTATGAATATAGGTAACAAGGTGAGAAGCTGCCCTCTCTGAAAGCACTACACCCCCAGACACTGGGGAAGAGTCTCCCCCTTTTTCTCCTCCATGCTCTGCCTTCCCTGAACAGCTGGACTCTGGCTGCTTGAAAGAGGTCAAAAAAGAATGGGGATTAATTTCTCCTGTGCTGCCTCCAAGACATGGGTTCCTGGTCAACTCTCTCCCTCCTTCTGAGACCCCCTGCGTACCACCATGGTTGACAGGCCACTTCCTGAGCAGTGAGAAGGGAAGGTCACACTACAATCAGTGATTGAAGATGGGAGGCTGAATCTCCTGCAGCGCCTGAAAAAAATCTCTCAACACAACCGCTTGTAAGAGAGCATTTCTTTATTGCCTGTACTGTTGGCACACTAAGAAAACATACTGAAGGTTGTACATTAAAAGAACCTGATGGTTCTTGCCGTTGCAGTACGACAGCACTGATAAAGGTAACACAGAACTGGCCCACGTTTGTGTGTCAGCTGAATTTCACGCCTTTGTCCCGGTGTGCTGTGTACAGAGCGTGGGAGGCGGGCGTTCGGAACACCGTAACGTGGATTTCCCTTCCCAAACATTGCTTCTTGCAAACACAAGCAGTTCCCCTGGCAGCACTGTTGGTCTTACTCCAAGCTCCACACTAGCTATCCTAGTTCCTCCTGGACCTCCTGTAGCTTTCTGATTCCCAGTCTCTGGAAGGCGTTAGTGCAGTTAAACCGTGTGAGCCACAGCCAGCCAACAGTAAGGACTGAGCGGGATCTTACCACTTTTAGCTCTTCCTTTTACTCAGAAATCCTGCTCTTCCAGAGAAAAACATCCTCTTTCCTACCAGAAGTAAAGGGCACCAGGAGGAACCATGGAAATTCTTTGTAATACTGATGGGCTGTAAGTGACTCAGAGCACTTTTCCTGCATGGGATACTCCCACCGAAATTTGTGCAATAAATAGACATTCAGAGTCACCGCCTTATCCCAAGAGGGGAAAGACCATGGAAAAGTACAGGCCTTCCCTATGCCACAAGGTTTGGGGGCTGCTTCACAGCTGCAGTATCACATCTTGTGCCTAAAATGTCAGTCACATACCCAAATGGCCTCGAAGATGAAAGGGCAAAAGGGCACTGCCAAAAATCTCACTTAGTCCCAACAAGAGCCACTGAGCTGCAGACCAGAAAGCATCGCACCCCAGAAGCTCCATGCCCCAGGCACAGCAGCAGCTGTGCAGAGAGGAGCACTTCTGGGGACACTTTCTACTTCTGCCCGTGCCTCTGCTCACCCTGCTTTGCCCTGCCCCTTAGGGACAAGAAGGCCCTTTCCCAATGGGAACAGGTTCAGTCTGGCTCTTTCTCAGGCCCTTCACCAGTAAAGTGAGGCTGTTGCTCAAGGTCGCTGCAAGAGAAAAAGGTACATTTCACACAGGCAGCTGCCTTGTGCTTCCAGCCCCGGTGCATTTGAAAGCACTGCGGTGGGATCTTTCAGGACTGCGGGCGAGGCAGTTCCGAGTTGCTGGAGATTCTTCAGGAAAGGATAAGAGAATGGGAGGAAACAGGCAGCATTCAGCCTTAAAACAGGCTATATATGGCTCCCCTGGTTTGTACAGCACAGCTCCTGCAATGGGCCATGAATCAGCAGCACATGCCAGCGGGTCCCAGGGCAACTGCTCTGTGTTCTGTAAACACCCGATAGGACAGTGAAAAGGTCCATTAGGGTGACAAGGCAATGAAAGCCATTGGGATGACTTGTCCTATCAGTCCATACTATAATCACATGTGGAATCTTTTAACTACAATATGGACAAGTCCACCCAAACCCTGCAGTATATACAGGGCCTGATCCAGATCTTGCAGGAAGCGTTCTCGCTCACCACAGCGGGCTCTCGGCTGAGCACTGCTGTTGCAGAACCAAGAGGAGTTGCTGCTCTCTGAGACAGATGGATCACTACTTAGAGTTAGCCCAAATTTAAAATAATTTCTTTATCTCTTACATGGAAATTCTATTTATTACAGACCCACTGTGTCCTCTGCTCTCTGCTGCTAGGCCGCTTCTTTGCCAGAAAGAACAGGAACAAGACTTCGTCCCTTTACAGGGAACCACCCTCTCCAGACAGAAGGCCCAGTTTGTGATACTAGCTAAGAGCAGCCAAATTCCCCCAAAGAAGCAGAGGCCTCCAGAGACCAGGGCTGTGTGCAGAGTTGGGAAGCAGAACAGTGCAGCCTAATATGCACATTTTGGCCTGATTTATGCCTCAAAATTCACAGACTGGGAAAAGCTGCACCTTCCCCAAGCCTCTAGAGAGCTGATACCATCAAATTCAGCTTGCTTGAAAGGAATCCCCAGCTTCGTGATACAGCACTGGCACATGTCTCTTGCTGGCCATTCGGTGTGCTTTAGGTGCAGCACCCTTTCCTCCTGCTGATTTCTTCCAGCTGCAGGGCATTCTCCCTCTGCCTGTCTTCTTGTGCTGTCAGCAACCTGGAAAGAGCAGCACAGAGCAAGAACACGACCTGGTTACTGAAATCTTCCTTCCAAGGCATTTGCCTCCGCCCTTTGCTCTCCACCAGCCGTTTAGGATTCACATTTAGGATTGCAAGGAGTAACAGGCCCAAAGACTTGACTTTCCTGGAAGTTGGGCCAGATGAACAACACACAGAGAATGAGCCTGAATTTCTAGGGAACGGGGAAAGCAACTGGACACGTACAAGAGGGGACACCATGGCTTAGTAATCAGAGCACCAGTGTGAGCGTGCCTTATTCCCAAGCTCTCCCACTGACGTCAGAATCCCAGGTTGTTTGCTCCACCTGTCTGGGCCATGTGGGCAGCAGCGTGGTTATAAAGCATGCTGAAGGCACGTGCTATGGGAGATGTGATTCACCTAGCTGATAAGTAAATCCTCCCAGTTAATGAACAGCTAAGTCCTGCTGTGGATTAAACAGAGATGATGCAGGAGGAGGCGAAGGGATAAAAGAAAACAAAAGGACAGTTTTCATGCAAGATCTAAAATACTTTTTTTTTTCCAAAACTACCTGTTTTTTTAAAAACTAAAAATCTTAGAGCCAACTTCTTTCAGCTGAGCAATGTCTTGTCTCCCTCTGAAACTATTGCCACTGAAATAGCTCAGTCTGTACATTGCTTATTAAGATAGGGAGGAAAAAACCCTTAGAGCTACATGAAGACTTCAAACTGAAAGCACCAACTTAAAATCTGGGGGAGTATGCAAGGGTTTTGTGATGAAATATTCAAATTGAATTCCTAATCTTGCAACAGCCAGCTCTGCCAGACGAAGCTTTGTGTGCAAAAATGTCCAGTCTACACTTGGTGCTCTCCAGGCACAAAAGACGAGGACCTGGAGTCAGGTCTTTTTTGGGACGTGACAGAAAGTCAGTCTCTGACACCTCCCTCTTCTTGCCCATTCCCCAGGAGAGCCCACAGCAGTCACCTCCAGCTGGGGAAGTGTCCCAGGGCGACTGTTCCTGTTCACTGACCTGGCCATGTGCAGCATGGGCTCCATGATGTTGTAGCCAGTCATCGCGCTGCACTCGTAGAACACAGCCTTGTACTCCTGCCAGAGAGCACAGCAAGCACCCACGGTGACTGCCAGCTCTCCACCAGCACCATTCACCCCCAGCCTTGGGAGCTGGCCCACCCTCATCCCCAGGAACCCTGCCAAGAGCCACTGGAGCCAGGAGGGTGACTGCTACCCTGCTGGGGTGCACACCCTGCTCACCAACCCAGGAAAAGGAGATGCTTTTTCAGCATTGGGGGCCAAGCCAGAGTGTCCTAAAGGGAGCACTGGGGGAGTTGTTTGGGAAGAGAAAACATCTGTCCAGGGTACTTTGATTCCCTTACCTTTTTGTTGCGAGTCCAGAAGGCAGGAAACACCTTTGAAACCCTGCCTCCCACCACCCAGGGGCCAAGGTGCCAGCAGGCAGGCAGACAAGGGAGTGAGGAAAGAGGCAGGATGATGTCGCATTAGGGAGCCCTCAAATGGGAAATCAGCCATGCACGTTCCTCTCAGAAAGACTGTAAGGAGGCATCAAGGCCCAAAAGAAATACATGAGCCTGCCTCAAGGGCCACTGTCTGCCACATACAGGCCACCACCTCATCCTCCTCGGTACCAGAGGGACCTTGGTACATGTTCACATTGGAGAAACAGGGGGTGGGGAGGGAGAAGGAAGGTGCCATACTGGAAAATGGCTCCAAGAAGGGCTTTCTGCCAGCCAGACCGCCAAGCTCACAGCTGGAGGGTGGCTGCAGAGCAGGTCAAGCAGCAGAGCACTGAGTCACACCTTTGCCAGCCTTTCCCCCTCCACCTTGGGCACATTCCGGGTCTCTCTCTGCACAGCATCCAATTTATTTCCAAGCAGAAAGACCACAGCTCCGTCCTCGATACCTTCCTGCAACGGAAATAACGACCCTTAGAGACCCAGCAACTCGGAGCAGATCCTTCCAGCTCAAGCAAACAAGACCTTCAGTGGCAGCAGGATCAGGCCCATTATATCATTAAAGGGCCATTCCTTCAATAGCCCCAGCGATTTGTGAAAGGAAGCTTGAACTAGGGAAACATACTCCAAATGTTTGGTATGTTCAGCTGGGATGGTGACAGAGGGGAGGCAGGACATAAGTGCCTCTCAGGAAAATAACAAGCCTAAAGAAAAGCAGCTTGCCCCATAGGCATTTCAGAATTTGGGATCAGGCAGAGCTTCTTAATAAGGGCAGTAATTTTTGTATGTGCATTACTGTGTCTAATGTGCTGTCCTAAACTCAACGATCCCATGCTGAAAATCCACTGGCCAAGCAAGTTAAGCAACCTTCAACCCTTGTAAACTGTCTCTGCAGGAACTGTTATTCCTAGGCAATTCCTGGAGCCCCTTACCTCTGGTCAAACTCTATAGTTCCACTGGCTCACTAAAACATGGGCAGAGTAAGAACAGGGCTCAAAGTTATTTCCACAGTCAAGTGCCCTGGATGACATACAGAACCTGAATAGCTTCAAAACAAAATAAATACACAGATGAGGAGAAGAAAAGAAGAGAGAGATTAAAAGTTACAAATTTCATGTGGTTTGATTTTCTGTGGGCTCATTTTAACCTTCCTCCTGAAAGGAACCTGATTTTCAGAGGCTGGTTAGTTTTGAAGATCGTAACCTTTGATCTTTTACAGTCCAAAGACATAAGTGGTTGTTTGGTTGGTTTTTTTCCCCAACAGGCTTGTGGAAATTAATACTATTAGAAACCTCCAACCTATACTTACTCATTTCACTGAGATCTTGGTTTTTTGAGACTCAGCACAATCAAAACAAAACTACCCTTGAAAATTTCCCTTCACCTCTTGATCATCTACACGCAACTAATTTAAATTATTAAGAGAGGTATTTTTGCTTCCCCAAGAAGATATAAGCCACAGATAAATGCTTTGTTTGGAAATAAAAGACAGGAGGAAAACCAAGAGTATTAATATATTGTTATCAAATTTTAAAATAAAAAAAGGAAATAATAAGGGCCACCTCCCTTTCCTGCGCATAGGCCAGACACAAGGAGATCTCCCTGCCTGAGCACAGGTGGCATGTGACCACATTTAGGAGATGTAGCGGGGGCACAGGAGCTGCTTACAAACACACACTACTGTTTTGGCAGGTCCCACCACATTCTGCCACGGAAACAGCCCTCACTGATTTAATGGGCTGTCACTGGCTTTGTTACCTTCAACGCAAAGCCCCCGGTCCCAAACTGACCACCACAGGCACGTGCTTTGATAATTCAGCTTCACAAGGTCCATAGGACTTCCTGGGGCACTGAAAAACGTCACTTCCAGACAGAGTGTTGGAGCTGGTCTGGAGCAAGGGAGCACCAGCCTCAGCAGCATCGGAGCCCAGGTCCCGCTCTCACCTGGACGCTGCTCATCCAGTTCCGCACCGCCAAGAAGGAGCACTCGGCCGTGATGTCGTACATCACCAGGATCCCGTCTGCCTTCCGGAAGTACTGCTTGGTGATGCTCCGAAACCTGAGCCCAGACAAAACCAAAGGCACTCTCAGAACCACAGCTGTGCAATGACAAGACACAGATTGGGATTATCTGTCTGTTAATGCAGGCTCTCTGCAAGGCCTGGCAGCCCCCGCGCACGATGTGTCCCTCAGGGCTGGTGTCTGCACACAGGTCACAGGTCAGACCCCTCCACCCTTGAGGCAGGCCAGGCAGCCATGGGTGAGCAGGAATCCTGCCAAATGCATGGTGCTGAGAAAGCAAGAAGAAAGACCTTTGCAGGTCAGGAAGAAAGAATCAGAAGAATCTATTTAGGTGGGATAGGAAAAGGTAATTTCCTATTAAAAGGGAAACTGATGGAGAAAACGTGATCTTTCTCTACAGTCTGGAAGAAGCTGCAGACTAAGCTGTACCACAGTACAAACCAGGCATGCATAATGTCTGCCCCAGTGCTGCCAAAACAGCAATTAAGGACTCGGCATCAGTACAGTCTGTTTCCACTATTGAATCTATAAACCAATCCCATTATACATAATGAATCAGGAGCTAGACACAATTTCCAGGAAAAACTCCTGCCAGGCATCTACTTTTTCCTGTCTGTACCATTTAAAACCACAGGCTTGTATTTTGTGAATAAATTCCAATCAAAGCCAGACAACAAAATAAACCAAACCAAACAACCAAAACAACAAACCCAAACCTTAAAATCTGCAAGCACTTTGTGACAGAGCCATGATATAACTGCACTGATTGCAAACTGATGGAATTAAATGTAACAAAAGTACTGAGGTCTCACTAGAGAGCTGTGTATTTCAGCCCTGCACAGGATAATAAACTCTCCTATTATGAGCCAAGAAAACCTACAGCTGTTACCTTCCTGAACTCTTCAAGTAATTGCCTGAAGCCTGTTCTTTCTCAGTACAATGAGGACACGACATTCTGGCACCTACCCAACTGAGAAAGCACAGGCTGTATCTTTGGCAGTCAAGGTGCACCTCTGGAACTGCCAGCCAGGCGAGATGCTCCAGAAGAAACATCAAAGGTAGCATGCATCAGTCTCAGGGAAGTCACCAAGGAGTTCTTGCATGCTCCAAGGGGTTCTTCTATCTCTTCCTTAGGATATTTACTGTTGGACACCTCTAGTTAGAAGTAATTAATATTCCTCCAGAAGAACAGGCTTTTGCTTCTTCCCAGGTCTCCTATTTGGTATCAGCACTGAGCCAAGCTCTCTCTTGTGGGTACACATCTAAGACCTGCTGGTGCTGCAGGGGCCTGTGCTAAAGGTCCTTCTGCAGAGACAATATCTTGAATTTGGCCTCTGCTGCAATCTGGACTCAATAAAATGTCACATTTTATGTCATAGCAACTCCCCTTACTGCTCTGTTTCAGCATCAAAATAACCACAGGAGTCCCCTCAGAAATAATTATTTCTTCAGCATGAAGCTAATTTTGGAAGACAGAGTCACTTTTCAGTAAATACTCCTACTTAGTACATTCCCACCAGCTCTGCATGGTCTAGCTGACTGAGACAGACAGCATCATTGGCACAGTTTAGGATTAGACTATTCCCATGACCTTGGCTGCTCCCTGAAGGCCTGCCCCCATAACGTATTTAGCTCAAAATACCCAGTACTTATTTTTGTCAGGCCCTTGAGGTTCATGGCCCCCTTGAAATAGCTTTTCATCTTAAGCTTCGAATTGTATCCTAAATAAAGTGTAATTTACATGGAGGCAGTGATGGGCCTTCACCTCTAGTAGCAGATAAGGGTCAAATCTATCCTCTACTACTCTGATCCTCACCAACAGTGCTGGTAACATCTAGAGATATCCCATGCTTTTGAAACTAGAGGCCTTCAAATGGGGAACCAGTGTTCACTGTCACAAAAAGCTGCACAATCCCTCTGCCAAGGATTATCGCTTCCACAAGTCTATCAGCAGAAGGGACAGTGAAAGGGGCCAATAACCTCACTGATAGCGTCCAGCAGGGTAGTTCAAACCACCTTCCCCACAGGTCATGCTAATTCAGCTGGCTTTGACAGCTGAATCAGATCTGGAAAGGTTCACAGTCCTTTCCACCCTTTGAACCCCATGACATACATCTATGGACAGACTGCTTGGAGCCACAAGCATGCAGGTCAGACACATGGAAAACTACTTTTCTGTCAGTCCTCAGAGCGATCTCCCCAAGCCCACAGCTGCTAGAAATCTCTAAAACAGACCTTTGCTGCAGGTTCAGCACTGGAATAGCTGTCGTGAACCTGCCTGGTCCTTCTGAAGCTGATAGTTTTCCCAGGGACAGAAACCAGCTGCATGTACTCTTTCCCTTTCCTCCACTGAGCCTGGTAGAAATCTTACCTCTCTTGTCCAGCTGTATCCCACAGCTGTAAGGCAACCTGGGTGTTATCCACCATTAGACTCTTCACCTGGTAATCGATACCTGTCGGGAAGGCAACAATGACTGTCAGGTAGGAAGGGCAGGGAGCAGCTCGCCATTACAATGGCCAGGCCAACTCCGTTTAGTTCAGGGAAATTGCAAGATTGATTCAATACCAGGGGAGGGACCATCTTTACCTCTAGCTGGGCTATAATACAGGCAAAAAAGCGTTTGCCCAGGCTGACTTTCTCACCTTCCTTATTCAGATGAGCCAGGCACCCTATTACTTACCAATGGTTGCGTTGAGCTCAGCCAAGAACCTGTCATAGCAGAAGCGGTGGATGAAGGAACTCTTCCCAACACCGGAATTCCCTACAAACACCACTTTAAAGATGCGATCTGGGAAACAGCTGGCTGGTTCCAGTGCTGGGAGCTACAATGGAAAAAAAGGGATGAGGTTTTGAAGAGCCTAGCTGCAGGTGGTGCTTTGATTTAGGCACTGGACCCCTGCGCTATGAACCTATGGAGCTGGAGTTAGATGGGAAGAGAGTTGGACACCTTCAATCCCTAGCAGGTGGCAGGTGTTTGAGGAATAACCCCAGGCAGATGCACTCACCCTGGTTTCGGTGCCAACAGGCTGCGCTCGAGGAGGCAGCAGAGCAGCATCCAAGCCATCTGCATTTCTTCTCCAGTCGGAGTCACCCTTCAAAGTCATCTTAAACCACTCAGGATCTGCTGCCAAGGGCCATCTCTCCTCATCTCTGCTGCTCTCTCCAAAGTTTGTGCTGCCTCCTTCTCCTGTCTTCATCCATACCGCGTTGCCTGGGAAGTATTTACAGTTCTTCCTGTTGGGTTCTTCCACTGCCACATCCACTGGGAAGGTGAAGGGAAGGTCCGCAGAGGCCAGTTGTCTGTATTAAAGCCCACAGGCAGCACAGGTAGGGTGGGAGGGGGTGAGGAGAAAAGAAAGGAGGAGGAAAGAAGGAGGTTGCAAATTCCCAAACAACCAATGCAATCCAATTAGTGCATATGAAGCTCTTGCAGGAACTCTATTTTATATATTCACTCCCCATACTCCTCGTGACTAAGACATCAGTGGCTCCCCTAGGGAAAGACAAACAGCTCACTGGAGCTGTGCTGTACTCATTGTGCTGACAAATATTTCATTAATTTTAATAAAAATTGCCACTTTGAATTTTTCAAGAATTCTTTGCCTACCGCCTCCCCCAGTAGTGAAAAAAATGAAGCAAAGCATACAAAAGTAGCAAAATGAAAACCTTTTTTTTTAAAAAAAGGCAACAATTACCCCTATATTGTTACTTAATACAATACGAAAAGAAGTAACAGACTGTGCCCACACAAGAGCAGGCTGATGCACTTTGCTCACTGAGGGTAGAGCTAATGTGGAAGGTGGAGGAACAACCTTAAAAAGAACACCTAGAATAACCAATTTAAACTACTGGAATCATTGCTGAGGAGCAAGGCAGCTTCACTGGTTTTCCATGGTTAAAGAACTAGACAAGGAGTGAGAAGACCTAGAATTCAGCCGAAGGGATTTATCCACCACAGCTATCTCCATTGCTTTCACTGGCCAGCAGATTGCATTTGGAAACAAATTAGAGTGACCAGAGCTTACTACAGTCTTCAGAGGCAGGACATCCCACCCCACTCGGCAACATTTTCCTCTTGCTATTAGTGCAGGAACCCAGACAATTCTTCTTTCTCACTCCAGCAAGGGGCACTTCATCTGGGTTGCAAAATTCACCTGCTGCCATGCCTACACTTTTTTCTGTGAAAGGGAGCTCACATTACTGGTTGCCCTCCCTGCATCTGCCCCAAATGCCAGCCCAGAGCCAGGCCAGCTGGAACTTCTTCCTCTTGAAAATGGACACATACTCTCAGTCTCAGGCTCTGGGGAATGGTGCCCGTCTCCCAGGGCCAGCAAAATCACACAATGAGGGGCCTCAAGAGCCTCTTTAGTGGGGGCAAAGGGACAAACAGAACTCTGAACAGTGACCCCAGATCTAATGGATTTTTTTCATGTTTCTCAAGCAATGTGGTGTGACACAGCACCGGGACAGAGACAGGACCAACAACAACTTCTCCCCTTCTCTCATCACCTTCATTGCCAAACTTCTCCAGCTGTTAAGCCTTTCCAGTGGGTTTATGCCAGTAGCAGCTAGAAGGATCTTTGCAAGAAATAATTGGGGAGGAAGATGGGAGAACTTGGTTATCTGATTTGATGGATATAGAATGGGTGCCAGTCACACAACCATGAAAGAGCTCTGCCTCAGACCTATCCAAGAAACCTCCCACCCTGGGCTCAAGAATCAGCCCTCCTCCACAGTCCACCTGGTTTTCCATCAGTCCATGAGCCAAGGAGCCTGGAGCTAAATTCTTAAATGCCACTAGTAGAATTGCAAGCACAAAGGGTGAGTTGAAGCTGGAAGAAACTGAGCCTAGACCTATGTCTCTGGCTGGCACCAGGAGAAAGTGGGGAACAATGGAACTTTCTGCAGAGACTGGGTAAGAAACAGGGGAGTGCGCTGCCTTTAAGGCTTGTTTGGGGCCAGCAGTTGCAGGTGAGATCCACCTCCAAGCCAGGTCACTGTATATTGTGCTTGTAAAGTGGAAAAAAAGAAGAAAAGGCCTTGGCCACACAGACGTGTGGCCTTCTGCCCTGGCTGAAGGGAAGCCTGGTGTGCCAGGTGAGTATTTGCATAGGTGTAGAGGGAGATGGGCAGGGTGAACCCACCTGGAGCCAGGCCCTCTTCTCGAGGCTTTCAGCTGCCAGAAAGAACCCACCCCCCTTGTGCAATTCCTGCCCTCTCCCATGCCCCAGGGATATGGACTCTGGCATGAGGCGCCAGAGGACAGGATTTGTGCCTGAGGACAAACTGGCACACCTGGGAGTTGATCCAGTCATTTCAACAGAGCTGTGTGACTCAGAGAGAGGCAGCCTTTGTGACTCCCATCCCATGAACAGTCCCAAATCCTCTGGTGATATTTAGATTTGCTCCCCCCTTGCTGCAGGCAGAAGCAGCAGTGGGGCCACCTCCCTGTGGAAATTAGTGAACAGTATTCTCAGCTTCACGCTGAGCCAACACCACCTGATGCCAAGAGACAGCTAGAGCCATAGAAAAACTGCACCCCACCATGCTCCCAAAACCAGCCAGCACCAAGGGGGGAGAACCAGACACAGGACACAGCTTGACTGACAGGGTACTGCAGTGGGCACGGACTGACACCATGGACACGACACAGACACCCATCTAACCGTTTGACAGGCTTGTCCTCCAGCAGGTAACTGCCTAGCACTGACCCTTTCTTCAACAGGGGCTTTTGGTTCTGAGGCACCTGCAAGTTGAAAAGAGAAGGAATGAAGAATGTGATCACAGCCCCAGTTCAACCACTCCTCACCTCGGTAGAGCGCTTCGGGGAGGCAAGGCTGGAGCCCTGGCAGCCCCACACCGTGCAGGGGTAGTGCCTCACTGGAAGGCTCAAAGAGGTGAGCACAGGGCTTGCTTTTCTCAGTTCAGATAATGTAATTCCTGCAAGAAGCCATCACTGTTGCTGCTTTCTCCTTCAGTTTAAAATCCATCAAAATTGGTGATGCCTCAAACCGAATTCTTCCTCTAGCCAGCCAGAGTTGTTATTTCTGTGGCTTGTTCTCCACTTGGTCTCACAGCAGAATCTCTCTTTCCCCACCTGCCTCTTTCTTATGCTGATGTTTTGTGGGACAGACCAATTGCCCCTTCCTCAGAAGGCACTGGTACCCATCCTCCACCTGTACTCACCTAGAGCTGCACAGGAACCACAGGAAAGGAAGGAGGCAGCTCTGCAAAGGGTGATGCACATGCTCTGCCCTACACCAACATCCCTCTCCATGCTTTCCTCCTACCTACCTCAGACTGAACACTTCCTACAGCCAGTATCTACCCACTCCTCAGAGAAGGAGAAAGCAGGACAACTTGTCTCCCAACCCTCTTCCCCCCAGTACAGCAGCTTTGCCATTCCCAGCAGAGTCACTGCTCTGGCCACACACAAAAAACACGAAGTGAGAGACAGCATGGAAAGGTGCCCATCACATTGGCACTGGGGGAAAGGGAGGTGTATTCAGTCTGCGAATCTGAAGATTTCTAACACGTCCTTACAAGTTATTTCTGGGGGAAAAGGTGGAGGAAGAACAGTTTGCAGTCTGCCAGATCTGCCTCTCACAGCAGTTTTGAACTGACCAAACACCTGCAGGCAGCTCTGGACAGGCCCGCCTTCATGCTTCCCACAGCCTGGAGGACTACAAAGATTACTTCTTCAATAACCCTTACTGAAGGCTTATTTTAAAAGGCAAAAAAAGTAAGAATCTGTTCTGTTGGTCAGTACTTCCAGAACACCTTTACTGCAATGCAGTCTAACAAAAGGAGACACTCTGGACTCCACAGAGGGCCTGACCCAACCAGGAACTTTGCAGGGAAAGAACAAAACATTTTTTACATATGAAACTGATGTTCAAGAGAACCTCCAGCCACAGCAACAATCCAGCACTGAGAGGCTCACAATTGTGGAGCACAAATCTTCCATAACAAACGACCCCCAAGTGCATAACAACACTCCAGGCAACACAGCCAGGCTCTGGTACAGACAACCAGTGGTTCTCCAGCAGGGACAGAAGAGGAAGTTGTCAGTGTTTGAGCAGCTTCACTCGAGGGCACCCTCTAGCCACACAGAAAGAAGGCAATTGTGTTACAGGCCACTGGAGCAGAGGCACAACCTTCAAGTCACCTGTGGAGCAAAAGGACTCCCACACAATCTGCTCTGGCACCACCTTACCTGGAGAGAGAACAGCCTGCGGAGCACGTACTCGGGTAAGAAAGGAGGAACAATGGGGCGTGTTTTGCCATTGGTTCTGCCATGCTTTATTGGCCTGCCAGGTTTGGGTAACACTTGGCTTTTCACCAGGATGATAAAGGGACAGATGCGACATCACAGCTGTGTAACACACGATGACAAGGATTCCACAACAGCACATGTACAAGCATTTTGGATGGGAAAGATTCTGGTTTACCAGTGAAATAAAAATACATGTCAAATGTAATCAAAGTACCAAAACACTCTTCATGATGAGCAGACATGAAATTTGCTCTGTCAACATAAAGCATGCAAGCATAACTCCATAGCCAGATGGGTCATGGGTGTGAAACTGAACCTGCAACCCCTGGGTCTTAAAAATACCCATCATTGCATGTAGGCAGAACTAGCCACATATCGCTGGGACAAGAGAGTGCCCCACAGTGCAGTGGGACCAGGGTCTGCCCACCCTGGCAAGGCCAGAAACTCTTATGAAGAGCAAGGTATTAAGCTGAGAACTGAGAAGAGCAAAGGAGCAGTGACTGGGTTGCCATCAGCCACATACAGCCCAACTCCTCCTTCCAACCACTTCAAAATCTTTGCTATGAAAGAACCTCTGTTCACCGCACCTTCATTTCATGGAAATAACTCTTCCCAGCACTAAGAGAGGGCATTAAGGCCTTGGGTTTCTTTTTAGCCTGTAAAAGCACTGATAGTCTCTGGCAGAGTGTGTGTTGCGCACTAGGGATCCCCATCAGAAGGCTGGACTCTCCTTTTTGCTTCTGCAGGGAAGTATTGCCATTTTCTCTCCCCCTTACTGTGAGACAGGCTGGAGAGCAGATCTTCTGCAGGTATATGATGATAGCAGCATCTCTGCAAGCCCTTGGAGCCCTGCTTCCCTGCGGACTGAAACGAGAGTGACCAAAGGGAAAAAACCTTACTCCAGTACAGGCTTCAACTGCCCAGCAAGACACAGCCTTGCCAGAGGAGCAGCGGTGGTGGGAGGAGTTCACACTGCGCCTCATTCCCTACTGCCAGCGCTGGGAGAAGGGAGAAATCAGCCCCTCTGTGCTATGACTCTCTCTGCTAGGCTCTCTCTTGGGTCCACCTGCAGCAGCAGGTCTTAGCAGGGGAACAGGAGAAGAGAATAGAGGAGAAGCAGACAAGCTTTGCACACATAGAGGTACATACCTGAGCTGCGGTCTCCACAGGCCAACCGCCCACCCATAGGAACCCACAAGCTGATGAGGCACAACACATGGAAAGAGGAGAAGGAACCATTTTCTTTGCCTGCTTGCACTGGACTCTGCTACAGAGTGACTGTGTTTATAGCTTTCCAAGAGGGAGCAGGAAGCTCTGGTGTACACACACACAGTTAGCAGCTTTAAAAATAAAGATTGAAGAAAAAAAAAACCCTCCAGATTTCAGAAACACACACACCTCACCTCTATCCAAAATTGTTACTGACATTATTTTACACAGCTCTCCACCTGGAGAACTCCAAGCTCTGGATAGAGCAGGGCATTTAGTCTCCTGTCTGGGCACGATCGCTGTGTTTCCTTCCACAATCCCTTACACACCAGTCAGAACGGCTCTCGCAGCCTATCACTGCCTGTCCTCCCTGCAAGTCACCTACTCCAGATCTGCAGGCAGGGCATGGTGGCAGAGCAGGCAAAGACATAGTGGCAGGGATGGGTCCAAGAGGACAGAGCAGCTGTGCAAGTGACACTTGGGAACACAAAAACTTTTTAATGAAAAAATAATAAGAAGTAAAAATAGACCACATATCTGTGCTTATCTTGGCGACTGGGAAAGGCCAGATTGGCAGTTCCAGATGAGAGAGATCCTGCTTTCTCCTAGTTCTCTGACACAAGGCTCACTGCTGTACCCAGCAGAGTTCACAGGAATGGGGAGCTGAAAATATCCGCTACAAACTCAGGGGGTGAGAAAAACTCCAAAACCTTCCTGTGCCACTCCATGCCAGTCAGCCAGCAGCACACCTGGGAATCCATCTTCTTCCTCACCACCCAGCTCCAGGATGCATCCAGCTTCTCTCCCCTCCTTGCATGTGCCCAGTGCCTGTCACAACACACAGACCCCACCTGTGCAGCAGGCAGCACCCGCTGCAGCCCTGCACAGGGCTGTGTGACAGTCCCCAGCCAACGTGCCTTGGGTTGAACCCGGGCAGCTGGCAGCAGCAACGAGCAGAGCTTGCCTCCAGCACGGACACAGAGGTGCTGCAAAGTCTGTATTAAGCACAACACCAGGCCCGTGAGCTCTTGTCATTGTCCCCCGTGGAAGTGACAGGCCCCCGAGTGGTGACAGCAACAGCAGCAGATGAAAGGAGGGTGGTTGGGAATTAAGGTTTTCTTTCTTAGACTAACCAGCTTCTTGGCTTCAAAAGCATCTCGCTCATCTCGAAGTTTCTTGTTCATTTCTCTGCTCCAAAGGAAGACACAGGAAAGACACAATGAGATGCTTGTCAAAAATGAACTAAACCCCAGCATTTGAAAGTGAGAACAGAAAGAGAGCTTGGGAACAGAGATAAAGATGTTGTTTATGGCCAGACATGTTGGGATTTCCATGTAACCAAGCCGAGGTAATGGGCTCTACATGGTTGCCTTAGCCAGCAGGAAAGACTAAATTCCTCCAGAGGAGGGATTATCTAATGAAATAACATAGTCTGTAATGTGCCAGAGCTGGCCAAATTGCACAAATCTGTCTGGACCTAGAAAAACAAGCAGAGTCTAAACACTGCTTGAATGCAATCCTGTAGCTTTCCGTGGGAGAAATGAGCACAGTACTGAAACCTCAGCCCCTTGCAGGCATAAGAGCTCAGCATTTCCCTCCAGCCTTCACCAGTTCTCTCACCTGAGGAGCTCCAGCTGCCGAAGGAGGCTTTGTTTCTCTTTCTGCATGTTCTTGGAGACTCTAAACACATCCCTGAGCAAAAGGTATTTTAAAAAGGGGAAATGAATTAATGGGAGAGAATATATAAACATCCCTCTCTCAGGGGCACTCAAAGATAAGGGCCTGCCCTATGCTAGGAGAATTCAGAGGAAACAGCACTGCTCTGGGAGCTGGGATGGCTGGGTTGTACCACAGCTCTCCTGCTCTCCTCCAACATGAGGGCAGGCAAGTCATCCTCTCTCCACTTCCTCAGCTGCTAGAGATGGGGAGCATGCTCACTGCCATCTGGATCTGAAACATCCCAAATGTTTTATATATGTATTGTTAGATTTAACCCAGAAATGGGAACACAAGTGATGAGAAGAGGATCTTTAAAGAGCATTATAGAGGTTATGGTGAACTGGAAAATACATAGAGAAGCCTCCTTTAGGCTAAAGGACATTTGTATTTTTGTACTGATTTTCATATTCATTTCCCACAAAAGGTAGGCAGGAGGTAGCAGTATCATTCCCTGCTTAGGCCCGTAAGGCCATTGGGATGTTTCTCCTTTTTGTCAAAAAGAGATGGGCAATCCTCTAATGAGACCAAGGCTCCAAACTAGGGATACTTATTCTTTAACTACCTGGCCACCTTTCCTTCTCTGTTTGTGTCTTTGCCTTAACACCTCTCTTTCCTGCCCTTTCCCACCTGTCCTTCTGCTCTTGCTCAAGCTGAGCCTCCTTCTGGAGCTTCTGTAATTGCCCCTTCACTGCCTCCAGCTCCCATTTGCTTTTCTCCAGCTCTTCCAGCAGGTTTTCATTCAGGTGCCGGAGCCTTTCATTCTGCACGCGGGTCTCCAGCTGCTCCGAGTTCAGCGACTGTAGCTGATGTTCCAGCTGCAACGGGAGAGGAGGAGGAGGAGGAGAAGTTAAACACAGAGAGGAAGGGGTTTGTGCTGCAATCACAACTGTAAAAACAAGCTGAAAAAGCAGATATAAACAATGAGGCAGAAGGGGGTAAACACAACTTAAGTCTACAGGGCCACCAGTGGCATCAAGAAGGTGAAAGGAAGGAATTCTCTTTCATCACACCAGCACTGGGGAACCAAGCAATGCAATTAGGCACAGCTGAGGAAGTGCTTCAGGCAGCATGAGGAGCCTGATGCTGTCAGGCATTGTAGGAATCAGAGTGCAGATGAGGGTCAAAGGTGGACTGGAAAAATTTGGGTGGAAGCAGGGTTGTGTCTGTTGGGACTTATTAAGCACAGCTGTTGAACTAGTTTAGGGCCTTCCTGAGCCCATGGCAGCTGAGAGGAGGATACACTGAGGTGCTAGGGGCATCTCACACCACACCTGGAAAGTGAAGTGATTGGGTGGCCTTTACTGCTGCTGGAGACAGGACCTTGGGCTAGAGATGTTGTTTAAATGCCACCACAGCACAGCTGCACTCTCGGCAGCACAAGCCCTCGGCACAACTAACAAAGCCTGACTTGGGAAGTTCAAAGCCTGCTGCCTGTACTCAACCAGTGACTCAATTCCTTACAAATGGCTGGCATAGTCTGGGAAAGAGTCACAGACAGCCTCCAAACCTGCCCATCTCAGATGACAAGTACGGCATTCCAAGAGGGATCATACTGACACTGCAGCATCCAGCCAGCCACACCAGCTAACCAGGGCCCTCTGCTGAAGCTGCTGCTACACAGAAACTGCGCTACCCATCTGAGAATTTACAGCCCAAAATAAAAGCATGCAATCCATGCTTATAGAAGCACCAGGAATCAGGTCTGATCAGGGTAGCAGGTGGCAGAGTCAGCCTCCACATTTACACCTTCAGCTTGCCTTTTCTCTCAGCCTACTTTCTCCCCATCTCAAAAGAAAAATAAAGCAGCACACCACGGCAGAAGATAAAATGCTTTTTTTCTTGCTGCCCTCCTCTCTGCCAGCACACATATACAACAGTCAAGAGCAGGAATGAATGGATCTGGACCTTTCCTAGCTTCCTTGAAACACAAGCCCCATCTCTGTCCCCACTGCGGCTAGAAGGGCAAGACACACCCAGCTTTGCCTGGAGTCCTCCAGGCCTGTGGACACTGGGGAATATTTCAGCAAGACTACATATGCTGAGCAGTGGAGTTGAGACTAAAAACCAGCAACCCCTGCTTATAGCCTTCAGATCTTTCAATAAGCCAAGGAACAGGCTTTAAATAAAGCACACCTGCCCCTCCCTAAGAAATCTCCATCACGCATAACTCTCCCGTTTACGTGGTCTGTCCTTGGAAGCCAGACTGTGGAATAGCACCATCACAGTACTGGTCTTAGGCCACAAGAGGGACCCGATTGTCCACACAGCTCAGTACAAGCCTCAGAGTTAAGAGCACCAGAAATGACCATTTGAGTAACAGTAAGTGTACGTGCAGCCCAGGTGTTCTGCCCTGACCCTCAGCAAGAGCAGATGCTACCAAGGAAGTGCATGCCTGAGCTCCTACCTATGGTCCATTCCCCTCATACACCCCTCCCATCTACGGTCCCTGGACTAGGGATGTTAGAGGCCACATCACTGACTATTCCTCCTTTCAATGAATATTTACAAGCCTATTGTCCATTTGTTTGTCCAATTCATTTTTGAACTGCAGATAGTGCCTGCCTCTTGTGGCCAAAAGTCCAGTACTAATCTCTGTATAAAGATGTGTGTTCTTCTAAATCAAATTCATACTGGTCTCACTGAGTGTCCCTCACCTCTGCTGTGGCAGGACTTGGGGAATAACAGTTTTGTGTGGACCTTATCCATCACTCTTCTGAGTTCATAAAGCTCACGTGTATCTTCCCTCAGTCTCCTTCTCTCCAAAACCAAGTCTAAATTTTCCTGGTTTCTCTTCCTAAGGCAAATTTTCTGTTTTCCCAATCATATTAGCACTCTGTACCTTCATACTCGAGAAGGACACAGTGGAATTGGAGGAGACCAGACCTGCACACACTAAATGAGGCACATCAAAGATGTGGGCAGCAGGAAAACTACATCCTCTATCTTATTCTCAATATCCTTCCTGATGGCACCTCAGTTGTGCTGCCTTTTCCAGCTGCTGCCCAATGAGCCGGTGATTTCAGAGAAGTGCTGTTTCATCCACATCACAGCTAGGTATCCAACTGGGATACCCCCAGTCTCCAGCATCTTGCAGGTACCTGCCATGACTTGTTTCTGTGGGGGTCACATCTCAGTTCTTCAGACACCAAAGAAAAAAAGACATCCGGAATGGACCATCCCATACAAATGTCCATGCCCAGGATGGCAGGCTAAAGGAAAGATTGTGCTTTGATCTTTTATGTGACTGATTAATCAGTTATCGAGTGCCCAAATGCAAGTATACAATATGTACCTCTCTAAGTGTCACTGAACTGTTCACTCTGGGTCATTTTGGAGCAGCCAGAATACAAAAACTAGAGAAATCTGGCTCTTTTATGTCCATACACATCCTCCCTACACACCACAAAGGGCTTCAAACTCACAACTTTCAAATTTTTACCCCATCTTCCTTGCTAGCATTGTACAGCTGATAGGAAGATTGTGCCAAGACAACACAAAGCAGATAAGAAAATGCATGCACAAAACATTCACAGAAAGGCATTATAGCTGAAGACAAACCATCTCAACACCCTCATAGACAGGAGAGGACTACACTGGCTAGAGCCAAATTATCCAGTGCCAACCCTCAGCAGATGAACACCATTTTCCATCAGAAAACGGCTCAGCAGAAAGACAGAAGAGGGGATGTGCTTTGTTCGAAAGGAGTTGGATCCCATTACCTTCTTCTGGCGGTAGAGGATTTTCTCCAGCTCCTGCTCTTTGTTGTGCAGTTCCTTCTGGAGCAGGTTACTCCTGTCATGCCTCAGTGCTTCCTGCAGAGGTAAAGATACACAGCTGTGCACAACACCCAGCACAGTAAGAGCTGTTCCTTGGCCAGACGAGCCACCACCTCTACTTCAGACCAAAGGAAGGTTGCCTTCAAGCTGAGAGAGAGAGAGAAGGTACCTGGCAGACCAGCCTCTCCCTTTCTGCTTTGATCTGCTGTTCCATTTCTTCATAAAGGCACCTGACTTCTCGATCGTGATCTGACTCCTTCCTACAAAAGACAGGTGCACACAGGTCAGGAGAGAAAAAGAGAATACAGAAAGGAAAGAGGAGGGTGGAAACAGATTCCTACTAACAGCTGTGTGGCACTAAGTGGGATTTTAGCCAGACTGAATGTTATGGGTGAGCACTAATGCAGAGCAAACCCATGGGGAACAGACCCAGACAGAGTCCTTGTATTACAGCAAGAAATATCTGTGCATCCTGTAACCCAGTCTCTGCTTGCATCTGAGGCAGGATCCAAGCATCAGCTGGCTCCTGGCAGCAAATGGCCATGATGTCCTCCTTACCTCTTCAGTGCTTGTTCCATAGACTCCTTCTCATGGTTCACCTCCTTTATGTATGACGAAACACGCAACAGAAACTCTTCAAAGTTGGATAAGAGCTCTGGACGCTCCTTTCGTAGGCGAGCCCAGAGCTCCCGAATCTCATGTGGGCTGGAGCAAGCATACACAAGAGAAGGAAAGCAAAAGAGTTACTGTGTCACCTTATGGACTGTTATTCCAACTCCAGCATGCACTCAGGACAAACTGCCATTCTCCTGTGATGATCTCTGTTACACCATTACAGCAAAGGGGGAAATTGGACAGTGACAGAGCATGCATGTGGAGTGGGATCTACTGTGAGGTCAAAATAAAGGAAGTCATCTGAAAGAAGAAAAGAAAAATAATCTAGGAAGCAAACATGGAATGATTGCTTTTCCAAGTATTCATCGATAATACATTTGGTGTCTACATCAAGACTTGAAGAAATTAATATTCAGCTTTGAATATTCAGAAATGAATATTTGCTGTGTGTTATGGTCAAACTGTTACAGCACACAGAGTTTAGCACACATCACAGGTGTTTTTCTTACACTCAGACTGTACTGCTGGCTGCTACTGTCCTCCTTACTTTTTTTACAGGTTTGGAAAATGAGGCACAAAAGAAGATGCAAATTTGCTCAAGTGTCAATCAGGATAACAATGGAAGAAGCCCTGGAAAACCAAAGACGTCTTTTTCTGAACCTGCAATAACGATTACACTGTTTTGACATTTAATTCATTGCAACTTGAACACAGCACTTACAAACTTATGCATTCCCAAAGTGTCTTGTAAGCCTGCAGACATCACTTCAAGTTTTTTTTTAGGGAAGAGCTTTTTAAATTTTTTTTTTTTAAATCATGAAACACTTTGGAAAAACTGCCTTGAAAGATACAGAGTGATTATACCTATAATCAGTATCCAAATAGGTATTTTTCTTTGCCTATGTATTTGTCTCCCTTAGTATTCTTTGGGAAAACACAAAAACAAAACAAACCAACCAAAAAGCTTTTGATTTCCTCTGCCAGTATTGCGTGACAGCCTTATTTTTCTGTCCCAAGTTTAAAAGTTATAGTACTTCATCAAAACTTCATGTTTTACATAAAAGAACATATGGAGTCCTGTTAGTAAATTAAACCATTTTTTTCTAGAGAAAGCAGTGAAAATATTTCAGATTCCTGCTCTCACCCCAATTAGCTTCTGTTTGATATTACTGCTTTACAACAGCTGGTTTGGCACAAAGACATGACATGAAGGTAGCTACTGAACTCATTGCATAAAACTGCCAGTAAGTGGTCAGAATAAAACACAAGATAATTCCACTTTTAAGATTTCTGCTTGTCAAAGCAGAGTTATAAACAGTAGAGACTGTTTTCCCAGAACGGTAATATGGCCTTTCACAGTGTCATCCTGTTGTTTGAAGCATAACAGCTTTCCAGAATTTTTTCCAGACAGAAGTTGTTCAGCACTAAAAACATGCAGGTGCTTTGCATCACAATGAAAATAAGGGGGAAAAAAAGTCTGTTTTGTGACAGATGCACCTCTGAAAGCAGCAAACTCCATCACTCTCAGCTTCTGTCTTCAATCCTGTCCACCTCCTTCCCTAACCTGGACTGCTTCCTGCAAACTGGCAACACAGTTGGAGTACAGTGTCTGAAAAGAAGGACAGCCCAGATGCGGTTGGGCACCCCAGGCCCTGCAGGTGTGCCTCAGTAAGAACCAGTTATGTATAATGCTTCACGTTGGAAAGCCCAAAAAAAGGCTGGATGACACTGGGGCCAGTAGACTCTACTGGGGCTACATGCAAGGGCATCAATAGCAAGTTTCAAGGCTCACAGGAGCACCCCTTTGCCCAGTTTAGCCTTTCACACTCTTCAAGATCAGCCCAGCACCAAGCAGCTCCTTGAACACAGATCCTTCATAGACTCTTAAAATTGATTGTCTGAAAATATGTGACCAGTCACACACCATTGTGCAACAGGGAGCACGCTCATCCTCCTTACCTCATCTAACCCTCACATGCTTCTTTTCATTTGCTGCCTGTGCTGGACTTGTATGCCACCAGCTGTTCCATTTTACAGCTGTGTTATGAACTCGAATTTGGGAAACTGCAAAAAGCACTGAGCTAAAAGTAATTGGTAACCGATGAGAAAACCCAGACCGCACTGTATTTGCTACCAAGCGTACGAAAATCCAAGGCAGCAGTACAGAAATCCCAAGCAGTGCTCCAGAGAACAAGCAGCTCAGTTCACCTCTTTGGTCTTTTCTGGTACTTTGAAGTTTTGGTATTGCAAGATCAAAACAGGGTAGAAGCAATGCCATGCGACTCCCCTACTTACTCTTCAAACAACTGGGCTGCTCCAAGCTGCTCCATCATGGAACAGAATCGTTTCTCTTCATCATCATCTGCAGGGTCCAAGTCATCTGACCAGCCTGACTCAAAGGTCTCCTCGTGTCTGGAGTGATCCATTCTCCCAGCCCCTTGACACAATTCAATCCCTATTAACTTTCCTGGTGGAAGGTGAAGAGAAGAAGAATAAAGAAAGTCAAATTGGATGTCATTTAATAAGCTGCTGTTTACATGGCAGCCTGACAGAGCCCCATGAGAAGCCTCCTGCATGCTGCTGGTGTAGGATACCGCTCCTGGTCAGCGAAGAGCCTCTGTTCTGACGTCCTGAGTGATGTCAGCGTCCGTTCCGCAGTGCTGGGGCTGAAACTGGCTCCTAGCCCAGGCACAGGCTGCCAGGGCTCTGCTCACATCTGTGCGCAGATGCGCTACCACCCCCGGCCTCGGGATCTCAGCACGGGAGCTCGTGGCCTGCGCTCACTCCAGTCCCACAGAGCGGCGCTGCGGGCTCAGGCGCCAGCGATCCCACACGCTCTCTCCAGGACTGCGTGCCCGGCCCCGAATAGTACCATGCTGCACTTCCTCAGCTTAAAAACAGGAGAGGAGGGGCTCATTACCCCTCCCTCCTCATGTGCTACATCCATTCTGAGTCAAGCGCCACACAAGGACAGCCTCTTGCTAGGAGCGTGTAGAACAGAATGAACTCGCCCTCCAAGCACCTCCTCCTGCCCCATCCCACGTACAGATGGCTTCCAGCTATCTGGATTCTGCTTCGTGCTGAGACGCTAATGCCACAGGAACATCCTGCTATGCAAGGCATGTGACAAATACTGGGGCTGGGAACAAATTCTTCTCAAAGAAACAAATCAAGCGATCCCATCCAAAACACAGGCCCTCATCTCGTATACAGAGGTCAGGTCTTCAGCAGCAGCTACTCCTCCTTTCCAAAATATATCTGCTTGGTTCAAAAGGCAGAAATGACATCCCAACTACAAGACCAGGAGTCAAGGATGTTCACAGAGCACAGATGAGAACAAGAAGCTACTCCAAGGGGAAAAATATCCACTGTTATACTTCAAAGGACTCAACTCTACCTCTTCTTATCTCCATAAATCCAGAATTTAGCTGCTTCTCTCTCTCCCACTCCTAAAATATGCTGTAAAAAAACTTGCAGTGTGGAGATAGAGGCCCTACTTACTTGAAACCCGATGATCAGACAGTTAATTAAGGAGAAGGGTTTAGAGTAGGCACTTTTGATGTCTGCTTTTGAGAAAGTCATTATGTCTCATTATCTCTCTTTTACAGATGGGAAAATTGAGGTAGAAAATGATCTGAAGATAGATTGGATATCCTAGAAGGAGCAAGGAGACATCTCAAGAAGACTTGATTGCAGCTTGAACTGCTTCCCTTGATTTGCCCCCTGCACACTCCATAAAAAAGACAGCCAGACCAAACTCTTGAGTTAGAGGCAAAGTCTGAAAAGGATTTCAGTGATGCTAGACACAAAGAATAACCATAAAGAAAAGAAATGCAGAAATTAAGTGTTTTGCCTAGACTGGAGCAAGTGCCATGGAGCCAGGCTGCCAACACAGGGCGGTACCTGACACAAAGAGAAAACTTGCCTACCTCTCCCAGTGAGGCAGATGCCCTCATGATGTCCATCTGAGGCTGTGCCCATGGGACAAGCACCTCATACAATGAGATTTGGGAATAACCAAGTCATAACACAGAGGGCACTGTGGATGCCAAGGTGCCCAAATGGTGCCCATTCACCTGCTACGTGATGCTGGACTGGAAAGGCCCCACTCCTGACAGGACTCTTGTTTCTGCCAAAAGCAGTGGAACCAGACAACAAGGACAGAGGCAGAGGGCACTCAGTGGGTTAAAACAGTCCCTGAACAGGCTGGCCCAAGACACAGTTTACTGGGTTTATTTAGAGGAAATCTTTGCAACTTCTCCTCTCACGGTGGCTGTTTCTGACCATTCAAATTGCAGCATTAAAAAGCCCTTCCTCCCAAGTTGTGAGAAAGCCAGGAGCAAACACAATCTGAGCAATCAGGACAGCAAAGTTCAGGAGCCTCTTCCATCACTTCCGAAAACCCTAGACCACCTGTGTTCACTTGCTTTGACCTGATCCACTTAACACCTCTGCATATCCAACGAAGGTGCTGACAGGTGCATATTTTCTGAGAGCTGACAAGGCAGCTGAGCACCTGTGCTGCTGGCTGAGGACTCTGGGCAAGGATTAGCATTCTCCTAGTGTTTGGAAAAGACAGCAGTAAAAAGAAGACAAAGGCTTATTTGCCAGTGTTCTAGCCTACCAACAGGACTCCGACTAATGCCCTTGAACAGCACTGCTACCAGCTGGAGACAGTTGTCAAGAGGCATCTCTCCATGCAGATGAACAACTGTGGGTCAGATAGCCAGGCATAGCTTGCAGCATTACCCTCTCCAGCAGGAGATGTTCTGTGGGTGGCTCTACCAGGTAGGCAGGTAACACTTGTGGGAGAAGGCAGCACAAAGCCTCCAGGAGGGGATAGACACCCACCCTCTCCAGTGATGCTCACATGAGCATGAGGCATTGTCCTGCATAGCTGGTGCAGCTTCAGCAGAACCACTGCACTTTCTTTCTTTCTTACCAACAAAAACCATCCTGTCACAGGTGGGCTTTTTCCTTCCTCTGCCTCTGTGCAGTCCTTACCTAGACCCATGCTGAACTCCACGGGTGTCAGGTATCCCTTATTATTTTGTTCCAAGCTGTCAAAAACTGTCTCCAGCTGCTCAGGGGTTAGGGGGAGTTCACTCTGGAGCCGCTGCAAAAACAAAAGAATGAACAAACTTGAGGCATGGCTCAAGTCTTCCTTGTGACTGTCCCTGCCACCCTCAGCTCTAGCCCACAGCAATGTGCCCTTTCAGCACTGCATCCTGCCCAGGGTGCGACAGTCTGCCAGTACAGCTGAGTGATGACACAAACACCTGTCTGGAGCCATTGATATGTTGACTTTTTCCATTACTGGATGATTCAACCAGGACTTCAGAGAGGGAATTTCAGGTTATTTTGTTTGGAGAAAGCGCAACCTCTTTCCTCCCCCACTACAGAACCACTGTCTCTAATTCACTGCCTGCCTCACTGCATTCCTGCTCAAAGGTGGCACTGCCAGCCTCCTGTGACCACTGCTGCTCCCAAGAGAGCTCTCTCTGGGCACATCAGGTACAGCTCCATCTCTTTGGCCAGGGAGGGAGGTCAGACTTGTGGGTATCTGGATTCAGTTCCAAGCTCTTGCAGGAAATCTTGCAGATCCTAAAGGAAATGTTCAGCCCGTAACAGCGAGTTAGCTTTCTTCTGTCACCTTCTGCCTGCTGGGACTGTATCACCACTCCCACAATATGGACAGGGAGCAGAGCAATTCCCCTTTGTAACAAATGTGCAGAGCACCTAGTGTGGAGGGGCACCCAAAGAAACAAATAACAAAGGGGTGTAGGCTAAAACCTCCTAACTGTCCATTAAATGCGCAGCTCTAGATAAAAGCTTAATAAAAATTTATTAATGTAACTATAAAAATTAGGCATCACACAACCCAAACAAAGTGAGTCAATATTTAAAGCAGCATGAACCTGTCAGGTGTTATTTATAGATGTGGGGAGAGATGGGGCAGGAGAAAAACAATCCACATGTAACCTTCCTGAGAAGCCTTTAAAACAAAACTCACTAGGAACTACAGGGATTTTGTTAACAAGTACTTTTTTTAACAGAATGCAGCAAAACACATTATTGTAGAGCAAAGTTACAATTCAGGTCTAAGGTGAGTTTTTGGATCAGGCTTTAGCTATGATTGTATAACTTTTTTGTCTCAACTTTTTTTGTGAGAGGTTGATGGATTG
>VZTA01018031.1:70453-90292 GCA_013398855.1 Mohoua ochrocephala | reverse complement strand
TTGTTTTGGTTGTTTTTTTTTTTTTAAATTAAACCAAAGATTTTTCCCCCTCCCAAGTTTTCTATCCACTGCATGCTTAATGTTTGTTAGAACTGTCACAACTTCTTTTATTTTATGCATTCCTTAAAAAATTGGAAATGCAGTCCCACTCGTCTCAGGAATTCCCTGGAGGTGAGGCCCTCCTGGGAGTTTTAGTTCCTAGCAGCTGTCTGTGCCAGAGTTTGGTCTTAGAAATCTGAATAAGACAGAGACCATATGCACACCCACGCTTGCCAAGAGTGAAGGCATGCCACACTCTCCCCTGTTCTGTCACCTAGGACTTTACAGATCCTCCCAGGACAGAGGAAGAATTTTTTTCCCTCACCTGCATGTCCACCTTGGTGATAAAACCCTTCTCATCCTTGTCACACAGCTGGAAGAGCTCCCTTGCCTTCTCAAGCATCTCCACCTGCACATCTTCCAGTTTGCTCATTTGGCTGGGAGGAGAAAGATGAGGAGCCACCTCATCCTCCTGACCCCCTTCCTCTTTTCCTTCCCAGCGGACGTATCCCAAGAGCACTCCACTCTGGTTCTCCATCTTCTCAAAGGCTTTTCGCCCAGGGCAGGGCCAAACAGAAGAGCTGTGGGGCAGGAAACAGAGAAAACCCAGTCAAACATGACCCTCCACTTCCAACCCACACATGATACAGTTAAATGGTGGTTGAAAGAACAACATTCAGCATCCGTATCTGGACTAGATAACCTTTAAAAGTCCCCTCAGACCCAAAATATTCCATGGTTCTATGAACTGAGCGGAGGGGGGAAAGGCAGTTTGTGTCAGAACCACACCACACTGAGGTACGCACCACGTGTAGGTACACCCTGTACACGACATGGGTGTAACTAAGCCTTCCACACATCTGTAACCCTCCACCCTGCACCGAGCAAGGAGGCTCTGTTGCCATCTCTCCTCCCCTGCCTCAGACCTGCAGTGCAGTCCGAGTTCTCTGCTGCTAAAAGCCAGGTGCCACGGGAAGGTTTCAGCAGAAACAAGAGGGTGGGAAGGGAATATTAAAGCACACAGGTAAACCTGTGTCCTGCATCAGCTGAGACGGGGCTCAAACACCGCGAGCTACTCCTCTCTGGTCTTGGTTCCTCTGGCAATAACACGTACTTTTCCTCCTCTTGTTGCTTTTCTGCACCACACCTCTGAGCACCAAACCTGCATTAAAACTGCAAAAACCCGGAGCAGGACGAGAGCAGACAGGAGGACAGTCTGTGCAAGTGACAGAAGAAAGAGAAGAAATGTCTCTCCCAGCCCTCTCCCAGCCAGGTCCTCTGTCTGGCCTTCTACCTCTGACATTTTCTTGTTAACGCTTTCCAAATAGTAGCTCCATCTTTTTTTTTAATGCTGTTACAGTACAAAGAAAGGTCACACAATTCCTACACTGGGAAAAATTTAATAAGCTGGGCACTCCTGACCCATTGCCTTCAAGCCTCTGTTTTGAGAACTCATGAGCTGCCAAACAGAATTTTAATCTGAAACGTTCACCTTTATAGGAAGGAAACCACAAAACTATGGAGACATTTCAGAGGCCAAAGAAAATATTTCCCATCACTTACAAGTACCTAAAGCAAAAAGGAATGGGAGCACCCATTTAAGCACAGTACTGTGATTGTAAAAATGCCTACAATGCATCTTGCACCAAGCCACCTCCTGACTTACTGATCTCATGGAATCAGACAGCTTCTCCAGACAGCTCCTCTTCAGCAACACCACCACATTTTTGAAGCCTTGTTGCACTGATTGCTTTAGATTTCTCCGTCTGCAGACCTGTCTTTTGCATTGCACGGCAGAAGTGAGCTGTGCAAGCAGGCTGAGAGCAGATTTAAACAGCGCTGGACAAAGAGGGCTTGAGGGTTGGGTTGCTTGGGTTTTTTTAACCTCCGAGAAATTAAAAGCCACGTAGAGATGCCACGATAACAAACAAATTAATTCTGTTTGCACTCTTGGTACAATGGGAGGATAAAGAGCATGATGGCCAGGAAGAATGTCACATGCGAGAACGATATGAAGCTGACACAAAAGGAGAAGGCAATTATGTCCCCACGCTATTTGACTCCGTTTATTACTGCTGGTCCGCGAGCCAGCGGGTGGTTCTGCTTCACAGAACAAGCAGAACGCTTCATTCCCCCTTTCAAAGCAGTGTTTTTCCAGGGTGCCTCTGTTTCTGCTCAAGTGACACTAAACTCTGCAGAAGACTACCTATAAATGGGTACTATTATATGTCCCTAGTCAAGTAAACGTCCCTGGCAAGCAATGGACACAGAGCTGGACCCAAGCTTTGGGGAATACAGCAGAGGAAAGAAAGGCAGAAACCATAAAAAATAAGAAGGCAGACCATGTTTTTCTCTCACAAACCCTCCTACCAAGCGTTTTTTGTGTTATGGAGCCAACACAGCAAAATTTGGAGACTAAAGTTAGATTCTCTGCATTAGCTGGACAGTCAGCTTGCTTCTGATGGCAAGTCTGTGTGTGTAAGCAGTAAAGAAGTCAGAAAGAACACCAGCTTGCTTTTCCTATTCAAGTAAAAGTGGCAAAGCTGGCCTTGAAAGAAAAACAAAAAGGACCCAAATTTCTTATGCTGCCTAGATTTTACAGGTGGTTATAGTGAGGAATAACAGCCACACTGGTGAATGATAATTATTGGCTTCTACAGGCCACCTTCCTGAAGGTTTTTTCCAGACCCATTCCTTTTGCAAAGATACAGCCTCAGCACAAGCAGCACCCTGTTCGAGACAGCAGCAAGGGTGGAAAGCAAAAGGGATTTCAAAGCAAGAGCCACGACAGGATTGAAGAAAATAGCCAGAATAAGAAAAGGCACAAGTAGGCAATGTTTTCTAAAACATCCCCCCAGCTGCCTAAGAGACACTGAGGTCCCCAGAAGTAAAGATGACCTTACTTTCTTATTATCAGCTCCATCAGTTCTAGAGCAGCCCACGCAGTTGACGTCTCCCCAGCTTTGCTGCAGCAAACAAAAGGTGGTGCAAGGAGGATGTTCTGTTCTCTCTCAGAGACATTTTTTTGAAGCTGAAATCCAACCCATTACATCCCTACCTCTAGCATTTCCTCATTTTATCAAAAGCCCAGCTGCACTGTAGCTCCCAAACACTGGCTGAGTTAAAAGCCTCTTAATTAGAAGAGCTGGGAGCCTGACATGGACAAAAGTCTGAAAGGATTTCACTCGTGTAAAAGACCAAGCCCATTAATTCAATGTTCAGAGCAGGAAGTCTCTTGTCCAAGCTGCTTCTAGTGGCTTCAAGCCAGATGTGGCTTTTTCAATGGTGAGACAGCACTCATAGAGGAACAAAGAAGCAAATTAGAGAGAGCCCCAGAAAGCAAAATGCATTGCAGCTCTGATGGACTTCTCAGTCACAGGCTTCTGGGAGAGAAGTTCTTCCTCTCTATCCCTGTTTGTAAGGGCACTGCATGGTGCAGGTGGGGCACAAAGCAGATCTCAGTCTAACAAGTGCTGTCGTACCTTCCCAGATCATCACTGCAAAGTACTGGGGCAGCAGCTTCATCAACACGATGCACAACATCACAGAAGGACCACTCTGAAAGAGGCTGAGGTCACCGGAGTACCAGAACTGTGGACTGGTATCCAAAAGTGAGGCAAGCAGAGCGGGCTTAAGTGCAGAAAGATCAGCTTGGGAAGAACCACACTTGCCTAACACAAGGGGCAGAGGCAGGGAAGATATGTACAGGCAACTAATGCTTTTGGTCAGGCAAACCCGACAGGTTCTGCCAGACAGATGAAGTCAAGCCACCTCCAGTGACAAAGCCAGTGGTTGTTACCAAAACTTCTTGTCAGGAATAGTTTTTCCAGGTCCCTTCTGGCAGGAAAGGTAGTTTTTCAGTCAGCATCAGTAAGAATTAATTTCCACACCTAACCTGGAGTCAGGACAATCTCTGCATTTTGAGCTGTTGATTTCCATCATAAAAAGGTGTGCAATGGGTCACAGCAGAGTTTGTCTAGCCCAGCATCCTGCCCTCAACAGTGGCTGCAAGTGGCTGGTGAAGGAAGAGTTACAGCAGGGCAAGCAAAGACAAGACTTCCCTAAAGACATCTGCCAACTACTAGCCACTGCCAACATGGAGCAGTTCCTGAGCCACGTGGTTCCTTCCTTATCTTCCAAGACACTTGTCCAGCCTCCCTTCGAAACTGTATGAAAACATTCACTGTTCCCATGAACATGCTGAAACGGGGTGCCTGCTGCAGCCAGTGGGCGCTGACAAAGCTCATGGGACTATTTTTGGGGTAGACAGTTTGACCAGCATCAACTCCACAAGAGATGGAGTCCCAGGTTCAGTTCAAACGAGTTCTCAGCCACCTTCACCTCTGGGAACTGTGCTGGAGACCAAAAACTCCCTTCCCAGGGCCTGGGATCTAACAGGAAGATGGAAGTGCCAGGGATCTAGGAGGCTCCAATACAACATGCTCCAGTTACCCTGGTGTGTAATGTTCTTCTTCAGCCCTTTCTTCCCCCACCCCACGGGTTTGTCTGCCTGTGCTCAAGGTCAGCTCTGATACTGCACAGTCCAGATTTGGGCAGTGTCCAACACCTGCAAAACCTGATACAGAGCTATGGATTGTACCAGGTAACTCCTGCCATAGTATGTGCTGGGGCTTAGCAAGCGAAAATTCACCTGCTCCTGCAAGACAACTTTCCCAGAGCCTGGGAAACATAGGTCTCCTCAGACACAGCACAGAAGAGGAAACTGCCTGCCTTAAAGACAGCTAGCACCAGCTCTTGTATTTCTGCACTGAGGAAACTCAGACCAGTCTTACATGACTATTTTAACTACCTGAGGCATAAACTGAGGTTTGTCCTGTGCAAAGCTGTGGCAGTCAGCTGAGTCCCATGGGCTTGGCATTCTTTGGGGAAATCATAAGACTTGAATTTTAATCCTGACTCAACTGGCCATATGGCCCTGGGTAAGTCACGTCACCTGCCTATGCCTATAGACTGTCAGCTCCTCCCGTTTGGTTCCTGATGCTTGTGATATTAAAAAAGAGCTGGCACTTAATATCTGGAGACTGATAATTACATGTGAAACTCAAGCATCAAAATAGTTTCAAAGCCTCAAAGCTGAAGATTGAAAAATTTGGAACACAGAAACTGCAAATTTCAACAAACAAAAGAACAGACCCAAGCTGCTTTTCCTGGAAAAGGGAGGTCCTGCTTTCAAGGTAGCACTACAGGGTCATCACTTCCAATTTGTTGTCTCAAAAAGCTGCTTCTCGTAGCTGTAAGCAGTGTTAAAGAGGTACAGGAAAGCCATGGATAAAATGCTATCAACAGCCAAGCCCTTATCTAGGTGACCCTGACCACCATGTGCACATGACAACTTTGGGGTGCTATTTTTTTTTTTTGTTTTTTTCCACAGCCCGATGACAAGGAGGAAAGGAAAGTGAGGAGTGCAGCCAAATTTCCACAGCTGGTCCTTAGATGACCCTAGTCACTGCAGGGCATTGTGCACGCACTGAATACGTTGCATTCCTAGCAGTCCTCCCCAGTGCAAGACAATGAATCAACAGTTAATGAAGGAGGGAAAAACTAAGCACAACTGGCTAAGAGGCTTACCCAGGATTACAGAGCAAGGCCAGTGTTTGGGTCCTGCAGAGGGAACCTACAAGGGAAAGCAGGTTTTTGCTTCCCTGCACCACTGAGGTTTTGGTGACAGAGTGGCAGAAGGGAATATTAAAGAAGAATTGTTATAGGTACAGAGTAGGTGTCCAAGGTGTACCACAGACTAAAGTGCTCCGATACTTGCTGGGAGGTTTCCCAAAAGACATCCTCCTGTATCTCTGCCTAAGACAATATTATTAGAAACAACAAAACCACCCCCATACCAAAGCTAAATATTTAAGCCATTTATTTAAACAAATCAGAAGAACACACACCCTTTCCTTTCTACTCCTGATGCAGAAAAATAAGTCTTGCCACTTCAAAGGAAGGAATTCACCAGGTGTTTTTAGATGCGCATTGATCACTCTCCTGGTGCATAAGCTGGACAAGACAGGCGTGATCCCACACATGAGAAGATGTTACACAAAGAGGAGATAAAGGGCTGGGTAAGGGATTCACTGCAGCAGAAGGCTGTTGCCTCAGCAAATTACAAATGCACAGCAAAAGCAGGCCAAGATGCAGTAGGTACAAAGCATTTGTTGCTTGGTCGTGGAATGGAAGCATCGCTCAGGAGCAGGTGAGCAACAGGTAGGTCCAACGAGAAAAGGGCAATAAAATCTTCACAGGGCCTTATACCATTTTATATCAAGCATATGCCACTTGCTCAGTTTGTTCTACCTACCTTTTGCTCCCAAGGTTTTGAAAGGTAGCAATTGTTATAAAAAGTGCTCATTGTAGGTCACGGTCACATCTACACGTCCCAGATTTTATAGTACTGTGAGATTCAGTGATCAAATACAGGTATTTACAATTACTATCCTAGTTGCAGGGCAAAAAGCACACGTGCACTGACAAAAATCACAGCCATACAAGACTGAGCAGGTGAAGGCAGAGCAGAGATCTTGCCAGGGAAAGACACTGACCCCTGTGGCAAACTGGCATTCCACAATGCTGAACTTCCAAAAGCCGCTCAAAGGAACTGGGTACCCACTTGATGAAAATTGTTTTAAAAGGCTCTACCAAGGCTCAGCCTGAAAAGGCTGGGAGAAGGGCAATAAGAAAGTAGTTATTTCTCTTGTGTACTTTGTTCAAAATTAATTTTGCTCTTTCCTTTCTCTAGGAAATTTGTTTCCGTTGTTTGGAATTTGTTTGGGTGGTTGTTGGGTTCTCCCTTCCCAAAGGGAATGGCAGGAAAAGAAATACACTGAAAAATGAGAAAAACATCATTGTTTTGTGAAAGTTATTTTCTTTTAAAAAAACTTAAGAAACCCATACACGCCCTGGGCAGAAAGCCTGAAATCAGGTGTTCATATCTAGAGCTACACTTTACTCTCTCTCTTTTAATTGCCTGCACTTGACTGTATCCCTTTAAGGAAACAGGAACAAATCCAGGAACCTTTGTGTTGTTTATTCAGCAGGGGATTAGCCCAGCCTGATAGCCCTGAGCTAACCCGTGCTGCAGTATCTTGGATGACTTCATCATGGGATATGCCAGTAGGATACGAGGTCTATCCCAGAAACACCGACAGGTTCAAGAGCCTTCATCATTCTGAAGAGCAACTTAAAAAGAGGCTCTGCTGCAATTCACCATTTCCCTCACCACGGCTCATCAAAGAGGAATTTACCATTATGAGCTTCTTGATCTTTGCTAAAAAAACTTGCCACGGGGAAAGTTGCTTGATTCAGACTCTATGCTCGTATCACCAAGCAACCTGAGAGTGCTAATGGTTCTCTTTTTCCATTTCAAGAGGTGAACAAATAAACTTCTTAAGTCTGCACTCACTCATGCTTCCCGATGCAAGAGCACAACAGAAACCACCGACTGTGCCAAGAGCTATCAACATCAGAAGTCTGCAACACAGATAGGTATCTACAACATCCCAAAACAACATCCTTCACCCCAGAAATTGCCACAAATCTTCCATCACTCCCTCATGCTGCTTCCCAGCTTTGGCATGGCCAGCCAGTGGCATTTTGCAGCTCTCTCACACGGGCACAGCATTGGCACTGCAAACAGTGAGGGAGAGCGTTTGCACTGGAACCTCTCCCACTAATTGGGGTTTTGGCTTTGTTGGGTTGTTTTGCTTCAGGAATGGAGAGAGAAAGCATCAGTTTTTCCTCTAATCATATTTGGGCCAAGAGTTAATTCTCAGCAATTAAAAACAAAATCCAAACCACATTTTTTCCATAAACAGCTAATGGCCTTGGATGTGTCAGTGTAACTAGCACACAGCTGATTTTTCAGAAAATAAAGAGCAGGCCTGCAATAAGACATGACAAATAACAACAGCTAGTTTATAAACAAGTAATTTTCATGAATTCCTTTACTTTATAAAAGCTTACAGGTTTTCTGAAATTTTTCTTTTAAGAGACAGAATAGAACATTGCATCACATAAGGATTCATCTTATATACTGCAGCATTAGCTGAACACCACTAACAGTGCTGTGAAGTTGGAGGTAGATGCTGCTTGGAGTTCAGCAACCAGAAATTAGATCATGCTTAACACCAAGCATGTTGACCACAGAATATGTGCCCTGCAGGTGATACCTACGGACCAGGCAGTTGGGCAGGAGGCAAAGAAACTTTATTTGCCAGCCCAGATGTGGGAAGAAGAGGACAGAAGAGGACTTTGCACTTGACATCAGACACACTGGATCATTTTTGATTCAAAGCAAAAACTGAACACTGGGAGCCCAGGCTAAGGAGATCCCTGCTCTCTTCCACTCCTCTTTTCCAGGAGTTGTTGAGGCAGGTAGGAATGCCCCATAACAAAGACAAGATCCAAACCTAAGCTGGCATTTAAAGCTCTTCAGGAAATGACATAAATCCAGGGCAGATCCTCAGCTTGTTTAATGGAACACAAGTGGCAATTCCGTCCTGCCTTCCCTGCCCCTTTAGAGAAGGGAGAACTTGCATGCACAGCAGGCTGTACCAGAGACAACCAGAAGTCAGCACCCTTCTGCTGGGCTCATGCCACCAGTTACTGAACAGCTAAGGTGTCATCAAGGAAAAAAGGACCTCGGCCGCTGCAGCTCAGCAGGGACACATCAGGAGAAACGCTGCTGAGGAGATTCCTTTCACATCCCACAAGCAGCAGAGGCACCGGGCACATGAGGCCCTTCCCCAGCCCTCAGGAAAGCAACCACGCTTGGTGCCCTGCAGGCAAAAATTCAGGCTGAAAGCAGGCACACCTCAGTCCTGTGCTGGTGGAGGGCCAGACACACTTCATCAGTGTTCCTGAAGTACTTTAAAGGCAAAATTATGCAGAAACAGCCTTTTGTTTAATAAATGGATAAAAGATTCTAAAGGATACGCAAAGCTTCAAATGCTAAAATTTGGGGGTTGTGGAGTTGCCTGCATAACCAATTCCTGAATGGCAGAGATGATGAAGAATTGTCCTCAGTCACCGTCTTCTTTAAGAAAAGAATCCAGGAGTCTCAGATTAAGCTGGTGATGGCATTTGCACATCAAACAGGAGGAAGCACTTCTCTACAAATCCTTGAAGTGTGGGACTTACTGACATGAGATGCTGAGGATGTCACAGGCATTCATGAGCTGAAGAAGTGGCTGTTTGGTTCTGCTCTGAGTTTGTCTGTGAAGGACTATTACTCAAAAGAGCTGTTTTGGTGAACATTTTCTGATTCACAAATAGCAAAAAGAATATCCTAGGAAAGTATCATCCCATTTTTATGCTGGGAAGATGAAAGTATCTGCCATCAGCTGCTGTAGGAGACATGGGGTTGGTTCAGCCTGGCTGTTCCTCAGCATGAATAGAGGCTGCTCTGTCACCTGCAGAAACCTCCCTCAAAGTACATGGGATCTTCGACCAAAAGGACCATTTTCACCAGGAACAGGCCTCTGACCTGGACTTGGCACTCCAACACCCCAAGGCCAGGCTTCTCCCCACAACTGTCACGGCCATCTTGGGTACTGACATTGACTCAGTTCTTCCTTTGAGTCCTCAGATTCTAGCTGCCTATGTCACACCAGAACAAAGATTTTCCTTTCCAATAAGAAGCTGAATCTCTCCATGACAGCCTCACCTTGTCTCACGCCCAGGATCCCTCCTGGGCTGCTGTTACCTATGCACACTCACCCAGCAGAGTCACTGTTTAAGTCAGTCACCCTCTCTAGGCTTCTTTTGAGTAGGTCTCACCTTTGTTGTAAGAAACAGCTGGCCTTGCTTCGTGGAGGATGAACTTTCTGCCACCCAGCCTCAGGATGCTGAACAAGAAAAGCCTTCCCGGCTTCCTCCAGGTGATTCCCAAACTTGTTCTGCCACTTCTTCATTAAATTTCCCAACAGCAACCCACTGACTTGAGTTCAAGCCCCTCCTGGCCAGCTGCAAGTTTTCCTCAGCCACTTCAGTGCCCTCTTTGTGCAAAGGCTAAAGATCCCATGACAATGCCATCTCACCTGGAGTACCACGGGCGTAAGCTCAGAGAAGTGCGCAAGAGCCTCGCCTTTGTTGATCAAGATCCTTTGTCCTGAAATCAGCCTCACACAAACAAAAATTCACAGCCTTATATTGTCCTCAGATTGTTCCCCCAGCATACGCAGGCACAGATAAAATATCAAACCACAACATCAGACTGCCCAATCCTTTTCTCCTCTCCCCTTTCAAGGGAGAAACTTCTTTTTGGTAAAACATTCCCATTGTTTACTGAATACATGTGGTAAACAGTAATTTCTCCTCCAGCTGAGCCAGCAAGTTCTCTGCAGCACCTCCTTACCCTGAGGGCTGGATACAACTGCAGGGGGGATGCAAGAAGTTCAAGCATCTTTCCCTCATCCCAAGAAATTCCCCTCCAATATTTTGAGAACTGGACACCACTATCTCACTCCCATTAATATTTTCTAGGCTACATGTCAGCAATGGGATCGGTGGGAAAAGCTTTACCTCACTATTCTGAACCTGCAACATGCACTCCAAAAACAGAAAAGGTTTGCAAATATTAACAAGCAGGAATGAGCATGGAAAGGACTTCTAGGCACCACAGCTCCCTGTACAAGCGTCTCTCTGGCTGATGCTGTATTGGTTTTGCCCAGGAGGGATGCATGGACAGTTTGACCTTTCTGCAAATGTTGTTAAAACAACAAACAGAGCCGAGGCAGGTGGCTGAAGCCAATTTCCAAGAAGATGGTTAACCCATTCTCCACCTCCCAGAGAGGAAAATTGCCCCGTGTGCAGGTGTGTGACACTTGGTTACCTCTCACCTCTTGATCTACTTGCCAAGAGTGGGTATAAAGGTAAAAATTCACTCCTTCCTGTGAGCTAAGGAGGTGTTGGCTGTGCTGTGCAAAACACCTTTCCTGAAATACCAGAGTAACCTATGCACTGGAAAAGGGTGAAGTCCATGCCCTGAGCAGAGACACCTCTTGGCTGTCAGACCATTGAGGGGAACACAGGTAAAGTCTTGAATCCAAATACCAGCACTCCCCCTCCCAAAAGAAGAAAAGATAGGTCTGAATGTACAAGAATTCCAGGATCTAGTACTGGATATCAGAAATATCCTCTCCTCATTCAGAGGGGACAATCACAACAAAATACTGAAAACCTCAGACTTCTACAAGACAGAAGATTAGAGAATGTTTTGAGCAGCCACAAGCCTTGCACTGCTCCTCCACAAAGCAGGATAACACTGGCACCTGAAGGGCACCTGTTCCTGGCATGCCAGGCACAGCTTAGCGCAAGGAGCAATCAGAGCAAGGAACAGCATTTGAAGCAAAGTTGGGAGCAGATGTCGTTTTTGTTCAACATGTACAACTGTTCTGGGAAAAGCAAAATTACTGGGGTGGGGTTGGGGGGATACTCCTCTCTTTGACAAAGCTGTCACTGAGTCAGAAGCCCACAGCAGGAGCAATGACGTGGGATTACAAAAAGGGGTGGAGGGGAAAAGGGGAATAGCTATGCTTATGAAAGATATTGGGAAATTTCCTGCCAAATGCTTCTAAAGAAAAATTTCTACTTGTCTTTAGAAAGCACGCAGCAGAAAAACCTTCGTTTTCAACCTGACCAGCTCAAGACATCTATTTCTTAAGAAAATATCACAATCTCACCCATTCTAATATTCAGCTATTACTCCAAATCAGCAGTTTTCCAAATCAGCAAGTCACTAGAATCAGTTAAGCATCTTGCAGAAACACATCAGAACTGAGAGCAAGTTTCTTCAGTTCAACATTTGCAAAGACCTCGAGTGATCCAAACCAAAGCATTAATTAATTAAGCACCCCCAGCTCCTGAAAACCAATCAATAAATTTTCCTTCCTCTGTCACGGGAATAACAACTGGTTTCTGCAGTGATATACAAATGTCACTGCACTCAGTGAGCTCCACTCTGCTGCTTTAGAGCAAAAGCAGGAAGTCGGAACAGAAATTCCTAGGGAGAAACTCTGCTGAGACACAGCAACTCGCAAACTCGTCCAGACTTCCTGCTAAAATAATTCTTTGCGCAAATGAGAGAGGTTTTCTTCCCTCCCCTCCACCCCATTTTGTCTCCCTGCAGGTGCCCCCAAATACCTCGAGCAGCAGGACAACGTTGCTCCCCTTCCCTGGAAGCGGCAGTATATTCCACAGCAGAAAGCTAGCGGGGAAGGAACACCGCCACTGTAAATAGAGGATCAGAGCCGGTCCAAGCCAGGAGGTGTGGTTTGCACTGCTCCCTACGCATCTCAGCCCCTTTCCAACACAGCCTAGTAGCCCTCAGTTCAGAAAGCAGCACAAGAAAACCTGCCCTTGAGCGTCCGAGGTAAATTCCTTGTAATCCTGCCTTGCACACAGCTGCGAAGGAGAAGGGCTGGTTTCTCAGCTGCCTTAGGCAAGAGGGGAAGAAGGGATAGGAAAGCAGATGATGCCTCATCTCACATTGAACTTACCTTCCCTGAGAAACTCTAGCTGTGCTCGTACTTAGCTTGCTGCCTTCCCCCCAACCAATTTCCACCAGGCAAGGGCTGGAAACTACCCCTGTGAATCCTGCCTCAAGTTTAACTCCACTTTTTACGGGGCTGGTGACCTGTTTCACAAAGAGGAGCACAGAGAACTCAGGAAAAAAGAAAAGCAGAGCATAAGATGACAGGGCAAGGAGCGTGTTTCCAAAGCATCCTAAAACACACACCAGGGCTGAGGTGCTCATCCCAGGACTATCTCACTAAAGCAGCCAGAGGTGCCACCCTCTCTCCTGCCACTGAGCAGAGCACCACTCTATCCCACAGCATCCCCAAAAGGAAGCAAAGCCATCCCTGCCTGCTGACAGCTGGAGATGCTGATGGGGATTTGTTGCTCAGTGGTAGCTCCAGAGTCTCCAGGCAGCACGAAGATGCTCTCAGCTGTGTCAGCTCCTGCTAGTTAAGCCTGAGATCTTCTCATGAGAGGTGACAAATGAAAGGAAAAAAAGAGAGTGTTGGGACCCTGGCAGCCTGGCTCTTCATCACCTGGTATGGTTTTGTGCCCTCTTCTCACCCCTACACCAAGTGCCTCTTTTGCCCAGAAAACAAACTTTGCCATACAAGTCACGAGCAGGCAAGCACACCCTCTACAGAGAGGAAAACCCCCTCTCCCACCAGTTCCCACTGAGAAGACTCCAGCTGGTGTCTGAACAGCAGAGACCTCATCAACCTTCAAAGAGAAGAGCTCCAAACAGCCCCATTCTCCCAGCAACAAGCAAATGGGAGCTGCAGAAGGCAAAGGCAGGTCCTTCGCTATTAAGATGGTTATTTCAAAACCCAGACTAAAAAATGGACATGAAGCCTACTACAAACAATCACAATTGTCTTCACTAGAGGTTTAACAGGGCCAGAGAGCTCCCCTGAGCCATCTGGGAGGGCTCTGTGCTAGCAGAGGGAGCTCTACTCCACTCAGACCAGAATGATCACCTCTCCATTCCTCACAGGCTCAGCTCTGCCTCAGCTGCAGGATCCCAAATCCTCTGGGGCAGGCTCTAACAGTGCAGCTGTGGCAAAAAACCCAATAAAAGCAAGCAAACCCATACCAAATGAGGCATCTGCCTCCAAGCAGGAGAGTTTACTCACTGTTTTGTTCACCATTGCTGCAGAAGTCTTGCCTGACACTGGCCCGTGGTCTTGGCTGGGATGCTGCTAGAACAGCACAAAAAAGGGAGCAAACTGCTTTCTTGCACCCTGTCCTGTCTCTAATCTCCTCCTGGGGTTCTTTATAAAGGTTCTCTTAGTACTGACCACGACAAAAAGGCTTATAAAACACACAAAAAAAACTCCCAAAACCTCACACTTTGGAGGCACATTAATGAGTCCTCAGTGTTACGTGGATAAAGGTCAGGAAATACAAAAAGTTATGGTTCCCATAGTAATGCTAATTCAACCATACTGCACATCCTGTGTGTTTAGTGGTACACATTGAAAAGAAAAAGGCTTCATCTCCCAATTCTTAAAAGGTTTTTGATTTAGTAAAGACACTTGAATACCACCCCCCACACGCAACATTTATTGTTCCAAGCAGTGGATTTTCAGATCGAATTGGATTAAGCCAATCTAAGCATCACTACGGCTCCCCATATCTAGGGCAATAGCAAGAGCTCTCAAGCATGATTACAGACTGAACATGATTTGCCCAGCCTGAATAGAGGAAAGGGACCCAGGCGTCAGAGTGGCTTGAGTCACCAAATCGCAGTCGGCGCAGATTCTGCACTTGGATGCAGCAGGGACTTGAGGGAAGACAATAACCAACCAAGCCCCCCTCACCTGTAACTAGCAGGTGTTAATCCATTCCTGTAAACACTCAGTTATTTGATGCCGACAGCTCGGAATATCCTGCCTGGTATCCCACCTCACAAATCTGGGAACAGGTGAACCACAGCCATGCTGACCTTTCTCCAGCACAAATCTATGCATTGCTCTGCTCTCCCAGCTCCCAGGTCTCATCTCCATGTTTGCATAAAGCCCACACCACTCTTCGAGAGGGAGCAGCTACAAGTGGTCTATTTGCATTTAGCGGCTCTGACTGAGCAACCCGATTTGCATAGGAGGTGAAAGACTCTTTGTGCCATAGGAAATTCATCAAATCAAAGGGGTTTGAGCACCTCTGCTGGAGCAGAGGATTACCCCTCTGGCTACACGTCTGGGAGAGAGGAAAGGCAGAGCAGGCATGTTGCAAACTCCTTAAAGAGGCAAAGAAGGAAGAAGGAAGAAGGTAAGGAAGAAGGAAGAAGGAAGGCAGCTCTCAAGTAAAGGAGCAAAGTGTGCAACAGAAGAAACGTACATTTGTGGGGGCACCCACATGTCCTTTCTCCCTCCAGTAAATCTGAAATTTTTCCCTAGTTCCCACGATCTCAGACAGAAGGGGACAGTTCAGGACAACAGGTATTCCAGAACTTCAAAAACCAAAGGAGAACAGAGAGACACTCCTGCTGAAGAGGTTCTCAGCCCTGCTAGACACCAGGTCACCCACACAGCCCTGCTCGGAGGGCACTGAGCTGATGGAGCTGCCACGGAGCAACATCCACACCAGAGCCTGCAGCAGGACACAGGCACGGGGACACAGAGCAGAAGTCCTTCTGCCCACAGGGTTACTGGGTGGCTGTTCCTTCACTCACACCCCTCAGGCCCTTGCACTCACCTTCCCTGTTGGGCTCCAGCATCAAGTCTCCACGTTTCATAGAGGCTTTGCCACCCTCCCCGCAGCTGAAGAGCCTGGCTATTCCTCTGAGCTGCACAAATTCCAGTCAGCATCTAGCCACACCTGCCAAGGGTAACAAGGTTTTGGTCATGCTTTATCTTATCTAAGCAATGATGACGCCTGTCTTTCTTCTTGGGCAAAGCTCAGTAGCTCGGCACCTGCTGAGGAGGGGAGCTGGGCAGAAGCCAGGAGCTTCAGCCTGCAGCAGTTCACCCCAGAGTGAGACGGCTCTGCTGGCCTGCCTGTCCCACCCCACAAAAAATGGGCATTTAGTCCACAAACTAGGGCTGTGGGGAAAACAAGACTCAGCAATATTTACACTTCTCGTCTCACCTTCAGCTCAGGTGCTGGCACAGGCACACAGCTCACCTTCCCTGGACACAATACAGCCCCACCAGTCCTTGCCAATAGACAAAGCAGTATTTTACAGGGAGCCAGACCACTTCTCTGGAGAGAAGACTTCAACATCTGTCATGCTGTCAACCTGTAAGTCCTACATCTTCAGTTCCCAGCTGGAGATGAGCTTGGTTTCCTCCTCTTCGTTTTCCAGAGGGGAGAAGAGGGGAAACTGAGGCAGATAAAAGCATTACTCTTACTCACAGATGTTATGCTGAACGAGATGGAGAGGAATTCAGCTACTGTAACAGTGAGGGCCACCAGGCTCCTGCAGGATGTGTTAGATCGGCCTCTCTGCACTTGCACCTCTGCCCAGCAGCCACCATGCTCAGCCAAGGGTTTACAGCTGCCCTGCAAGCTTGCTATCTCCTTTTCCAGAGGCTGGACTCACCTAGCTATATCCAAACATAGCTGAAATTTTCCCAAAAGGTTTGCTTTCCATAGCCTAAATGACATATTTAGACATTCTGCAGTTTTATTTTTAACACCACACAGCTACCAGTTCTACTCCTCTGAAGGTCTGCAGATATCCTGCCTGATATTCACTGGAAGAGCTTGGAGTAGGAAGCAATAAAGAGGTAGGTATGTTAAAATTAGGCTTTTTTCAAGCCTTCCCTGCCCTGCTTTACTTTCATCCAGCACATGTGCTAGAGGCTAATTCTTTCAAAAAGCTGTAGAATAGGTCTTCAGAGCTTTCCCCTTATTCATAGTCTCATCTCTCCAGAAACACAGGTTGCCTCAGCCCGTGATACATACCCTGCTGTGAGCAGGGACACCTTTGCATCTGCCAGGATCTTAACAACACCACAAATTCAAGCCAGCCCCAAGCCCACGCAGTGCTGGACGACCACAGCAAATACCAGGAGATTCATGGCTCCCAGGCACATTTTCAGAGCTCTCCTGCCATCCCCAGAACAACACAAGCCTTTCCTGCAGGGCTTTCAGGTATGTGTAATCCTCAGACATCCTTCTGAGCCAGGCAGCCCCTCCCACATAGATAGGGCCAGAAAAGTGGCACGAAGTCTTGTACCAGCAGAGATTGAAGGTACAGAAGCAGAGGCAAGAGCTCCTCCTTCAGATGACATCTCTGCTAAGTTGACTGCAATCACACACTTCAGTGGATAGAAAGCAGGGGTGTTCCAAGCCTCCTTGCTCTCACTCTTTTTACTTGACAGATTTTCCTCCAGTTATGCCAAGCAGATAAGAGCACTGTACCCTTCCAAGGCATTGCACCATACCTCATTTCCTCCCAAACAAACCTATGCTCAAAGCCACAGTCTCTGGGAGCACAAGACAGTATTTGTTGCTGCTGTAGTGCTCTGTGACACACGATTAAGAGAAAAATACTTGATTAAAAAGTCTGTAGGGCTTCCCAGTCGTGTTACCCCAACTTGAACTAAGCAAAGGAAAGCCCACCATGGCTCCAGACTTCATTTGAAGGTCCACAGTGCCACAACCCACCCACAACACACCACTACTTTTGGTGTTGTTTTCTCCCAAAGCTCACAATATTTGTTGTTCCTCTTGAGGCACCTAGGTCCTGCAGTCAGGTGAAATACTGAGATTCAAGCATTCCTGGCAGCTTATACAGACATGCAGAAATCTCTAAGACAATCAGAAATCAGCAGGAGAAAGCAAATTAAGAACATAGTTAAAAAAAAACCAACAAAACATTTATGTCATTTCATGGTTTGTTTTTTTTTTTCTCATGTGGCTGATGGTATTTAAAAGCTTAGGGTTGCCAAACCTTTTGAACACGTGGCCAGAGGAGAGCACATGGTGCTCCCTGCCACAGCAGAAGCACATGGGAATACTTAGCAGATCCACCCCAGTGCTCCTTGCACAGCTGCAGAGGTCAGGTTTGCTCAGCAAAATGTGCATTAGGGGCACGTGGAGGGAAATTCTTCTCAGCATCAGCCAAGAAATTAAAGGCTCGGGAGGCAGGATGAGGAAAAGAGAACATTGCTAGGAAAACATTAGGAGGGTCAATCAGGACATCCACAGCACCTCCCTTTCAAGCTGCTGGGCTAGGGGTACCTCCAAGGATCCACAGTGACAAAGGACAGAAACTCGAGCTAACTGTTGCAGTTCTGCTGTTCTGGTAAGACAACAAATGAATCGTGAGAGATTCAGATGCACAGAGTAAACCAAGGATTTCCACCTCAGACTTGATGCGGACAGCAAGCCAAGGCATCTGGCAGGAACGAGGGAGGTGCTGCTCCATTCAGTGGAAGATGACACATTTGCTACAGCTGAAGTTTCTTCTCACTGTCCTTAAATCCAAGACGAGCTCCTGCAAGCAGGGGAGGAGAAGAGGGAGGATTCAGTCCCCAGAGCAGCCTTATGAAATCAAAAAGATTTAGAGAGGGAGTCGCTGCATTACGGAAACCAAACCTAGTTTGCTGTAGAGAAGGATCGATATCCTTAAAGCTCTCTGACCATGAAGAACATTGTGCATGGAGCTGAGTCCACGTGACTTCTGTTGCTGTCAATTGTCCTCATCCCATTCGTTTATTTTCTGAGGCTGCCTGGCAAAGTCACGAGGAACAGCAGCTCCCCAGCACTGTCTGTGTGCTGCTAAAGACAGCCCCACGTGGAGCCCTCCTTTGCAGCACCATCTTCAGACCAGTAGACAGGAGGCTCTTGATTCATCAGATGCATCAAATCGGGGTGTGGGGGAGAAATTTTCCTGTCTGATGGTGACAAAACAATCAAGCAGACTTTCCAATTGAATAGTTTATACTACCTGCTGTAGCTTGCCACAAGAAGCCAAGAGAAGAGTGATGCTCCAGGGAATGAGAATATCTTTTGCCCAGCAAGCTAGCTTCAGAAACATTTTATACCATCTTACAAAGGATTCTAAAGTTTTATGTATCAGGCCCCACACCAGTCTCTGTGAAGCAGGGTGTCCTGGCAAAGAGAGGATTCTTCCACCCCAGCTCACTGCAGCTTTTCAGAACTTCCTCTGGACCACCTGAATTGGCCAGTGAAAGGACAGACTAAACCGATTACCTGTTTGATCTAGAAAAGTAATTTCCATAGCCCTCAGGCGATGCATATGTGTATATATATTCATCTATGTATAGCTAATTAGATGATCCTCAGAAATAAAAGTAGCTCTAGAACATGAAAAATAAGATACAATTGCCCCTGAGCTTGCATAATGCAAAACTAGAAATTAAGGTTTTCTGAGCCCCCTTTGATGCAGAACAACCATCAGAATAACCAAGAACTCAACAGGCCACGACTAAACAAGCAAGCTGTGTTTGGATTATCCTGCCTCCTCAGGATATTCCTGAGCACAGCCATCTCCCTGTGCCTGAGGCTGGCCTCTTTTCCCCTCAGCTGTTTTCAGGAAGTCCTACAGGAAGGACTTAGGCTCAACACACAAGTTCACCGAAGTGCATCCCATGCGCGCAAGATATTAAAGAGAAAGACACCGCAGCCTTAGGAGAAGGAAATCTCTGGTATTTTTTGCCTTCCAGAGAAGGAGAAGCAGCACCAACACAGCTGCCATACGAACCTGCAGCATCTTCATATGGTGCAATGTCATCCGCAACTGGACCACGGCAAGAAAGAACATTCCCTGAACAAAGAATGTTGAAAAAAGTAAAAGAGAAAACAACAAGGTCTCCACTCAGATCCAAGAAGACAGACCAAAGTTCCGTGACCTCATATCAAAGGAGCCTGCAGACTTCACAGCGACAGGGGAGGAGAGACGGCGAAAGAGGCAGCAGCTCCCCATCCCGGCCCCCACCGGGCAGCGCTCCCCATGCCGCCGCACGGCCGCAGCTACGCCTCAGGAGCGCTGTGTGCCGGAGAAGGCAGCGTTGCACAGGAACGCGGATGCTCCGAACCCGTCCGTCACCGGCGAGGCACCTCCGACAGCTGGGGACGGGGCAGGTGTGTGGCTGAGGCCAGGAGAGGGCCCCGCAGCACACTGGGCCCCCCAGCTCTCCGCTGCCCTCTCCCCACAGCCGCAGCGGAGGTGCGGGGGAGGCCGGCGGGGCCCTTCGCTGGGGCAGCCGCTCCCCAACACCTCGGCTGCGGGTCCGGCCGGGCGGAGCCGGCAGCTGCCCCACGGAGGGGACCGGCCCCGGGGCACCGCGCCCTCACCCC
>VZTA01018031.1:40630-70264 GCA_013398855.1 Mohoua ochrocephala | reverse complement strand
GGCGGCAGCGGGAGCCGGGCCGGGCCCTCCTGCCCCTCGGGATGAGCGGCACTGCCCCGCCCCGAGCCCCAGCACCCCCGAGGGCCAGGAAAGCCGCGCACCCAGCCCCGCTCGCGGCCACTCCCCCAGCGGAGCCGCAGGCAGCGCCCGGGCGGCTTTATGGAAGGAGGATTCATTTCACCGATTAACAGCACCGGGCTGGGTTTTTTTGTTATTTTGCAGTCTATTAGAGGTTAAGAAAGCTGTTTGCTTCACCAGCTGCATGCTATAGTGCTAATGAGAGCACTTGTCCCCATCACGTGACAGCACATAAAGTCTCTTCCTAAAGTTTCCGGCTGTCAAAAGCCTGGACAAAGCGGAGCCCGAGCCCTGCAGCGCCCGCCAGACGCGCAGCGCCAAACCCCAGCCTGTGTGGGGCTCTTGTCCCCGCTCCGGGCGATCCCAGCAGCGCAGCCCGGCCGCGGCTCCAGGGCGGCCATGCCCACATCCCTGGGCTGGCAGCAAGGAAAGCCCCGGCTCTCCCACACCCCAGGGGCCGGTGCTTTCCAAGTGCTCCAGCTGGAGAGTGAACGGGGCACACCTCGGCGTCTGTCATGATAGGCACACAACAGCCAGCACCACCTATGTCAGCAGCTGGGACCCAGACTCTAGAGAGAGGGGTCCGTTTCCTCAAGAGGTGGCCCGCTATTGGAGAAGTTTCGCATTTGTGAGTAACTTTTTAGTAACCCTTTCACAGGTGCCAAACACCTGCTATTCCCACAAGACTGTGCTTAATTCCTCCCGGAAACCCGGGTCTGCCGCGAAGTGCCAATAAACTGAGGCTAACAGCACTTGGGGCATTTCGGCTTGAGTAAATCAGAACCGGACCAAAATGCACCCTTTTCCCACCTCTAGATCAATGCCCCCTTTATTGTGTACTGATACGTGTTTACCCTGAGAGGAAGTTGAATGGGCTTGGGCCTAGCAAAACAAACCCACGTCATACAGCACATCCAAAATATATTTAATAAACCTTTAAACAGCAAGAGAAGCAGCCTACCACAGCCAGGTAAATATATTGAGAAAGTTTTTATTAGAAGATATATTTCTGCCAAAATAAATAGTTACATTTTCTTCAGCAAAACATTAGAAAATAGAAACAGGAGGGGAAAAAAAGCATCAACAATTTAATACTGAACTTTTAAAGTGACTGTGAACACTACTTAGTGACGTTGCCACGTAAATACATAACTTGTGTATGCTATTGCTGGTCTAGTTGCTGCTCTGACACCAGTAATTTCCACAGGACCGCCACATGTGTTGTGTGCTTAAGGGTCTTCGCAAACTCAGTGGAGCAGTGGAGTCCCAGGACACACGAAGCTCAAAGAGCTGCTTTAGATGCTGTTTTCAAGAACAAGAGAAAACCCCAGAAGAGAGAGGTATTTATTTCAAAGTTGCATTTCCAAGTCTTCTGTTTGGAACTAGAGTTTCCTCCTCCCTGTGCAGGAGGGCTGATGTGGATCCACAGAGTGAGATGGATGCAGTCAGAGGCTGTCCTAGTGGAGCTGCCTGGGAAAGGAGCAATGTCCCGTCGGTAGGCAAGGGGAAGGAGGGAGAGGAGAGGGAGTCCTGCTGCACCCAGAAAGGCAGACCCCGGAGGGACAGGAGGCCAGAGCCCACTGTAAAGGCACAGCGTGTGTTTGGCACAAACAAGCTGGCTGATGTGGCAGCCAGGTGAGGTGGTCCATTCTCTCACTGATTTAAGGAGAAGACAGAAACAAAGCCTGAGAAAACTGTTGGCAAGGCCCTCTGACTTTGGCAGCCCTGCCACCCACCACATCTGGCATGTTTAGTAGAAATGGACACCCCCTAAGGGAAAAACACACAGAGTTTCAGGTATTTCTCCCACAGCTGCTCTGGCGAAAGTGAGAGCTCTCTTCTCCAAGGAAGTAGTGAATTACTAGTAATTTTTAAAAATTAATAAAACCACTGGGGAATATAAAAGTACTAGGGACACCCCAGTGCTGGCAGACAGCAGATTCTCTTTTATTCTCTGGTCTGAGTGTTGCAGGTACACAGCCTTCCAAGAAGCCATGAGAAAACAACTCCTAGGTCCTATAGGTAGTGGTCAGTATTTTCTCCTGTCCCTTGAAAACCAGTCTGCAACAGTATCAGCAGTAGGGCAGGCAGCAAACCAAACCAATTACACTACACACTAATTGTGGGTTACAGAGCATGCCATAGGCACAGACTGCTGCACACAAAACAACTCTACAGTGTTGTACAGGTTAGGGGCTGGTTAGATGCACAACGAGGTCACCATTAGCCTTGTTAAAAGCAGCAAGTAGTAACACAGGAAGGAGGAAAAAAAAGGGGATTCCTGAATGCACAGACCCTTTATGTGAAACAGTGTAAATGGCAAAGGTTGGGACTCCTGCAGGAACCCAGTGAATGCTATAAGGACCATTGGATACGGATGCAAGATGAATTTTTGACCTCTCACTCACCATACACTGGAGAGCAGACAGGCCCTGGGCTGCCCAGCCACACATTTTGGAGCATAAGGGACTGACTGCCACAGATGACCTTGTTCCTACAGACTTGGCAAGTGTAGGTTAATCAGCAGTGGCTGCCCAGAAGATAACTTTGCACGCCGTGAGGTACACACAGAACAAGGGGCTGAACAGTTCCAGTGAGCACTACCACAATAAACCCCTCCATATCCAATCCAGAGCCTAGCACAAGGTTTCCAGAGATTTCAAAAAGAGGGGGGTCTCATCTAGACAAGGCAGAACTGCATAACAAGAAGCTGTTCACAAGCTGACACAGCCATTTTTCTGCGTCAGTGGGAAAGGTGATCTTCCCTAATTCCTTCATCCTTTGCAATCTATGGTGAATGAGCAGCAAGAATTTCAAGCAAATGGGTGAAACTTTTCAAAAGGAAAATGAGAGTAGTTTGAGGTATTTTTGACAGATCTGCAGTTCCTTTATCAGAGCTCAAATCTATAAAGACAACAAGCTATCACTCAATAGCCATTGTAACATTTAGGGAATAAAAACAGGCAAAGAAAGGGTTAATACAGAGTGGTGCATTCCCAGTATCTGTTCACACCCTGCAAATTAGCATAGGAAAAACAGGAATTTCCTCAGTGAAGAGTTAGATCTTTATTTTTAAAGCCAGACTTTGATTTGTGGTTATAGTTTGAAGTGTACAAAAGTTTCTCTTTGAGAAGTTAATACAATAAATTAAAGTACAGATGAGGTGAAACACAGAACAAAACTCAGGCCTTTTACCAGGCACAGCTGTTGGTCTCTTGAAATGCATGAACCAGAATCCCCAAGCCTTCTGGATCAGAGCACTGGAAGACAGTGGCATCAGCCCAGTCGGCACCAGACCAGTCAGTTCTGATGCAAAAGGCAAGGGATAAGGGTGCCAAGCTGCAACTCCTTAGCACACTCTGTTGCCAAGACTATTTTGTTTCATAGTTTAGTGGTTTACATAATCACTCAGTGGTTTTACCAGTCCAGGAAGAAGGGATAAAAAAATACTTGCATCATTTTCTCCACCCATATATTAACTCAAAAAAAAAAAAAGGCAGAGTCAAAAGGGCAGCAGCTTCCAAATGCAAGATTTTCCTTATGCAGTTTTGCCCCTCTCAGATGTTTTGCTCCTGGAGAAAATAAATATCTCTGTGTTCTTGCCAATTGCTCTGTGTGCACTAAGGACAGGAGATATGCATTTAGCAATCTAAGTAGCTGTGCATGTGCCATTCCCCCCAAGAAAGTAGTCCAAAACAGTGGAAGAAAAGAAAAAGAAGAAAAAGAAAAGAAATCCTATACCAAACCGCAAAATGAACACGTTTTCTCAGTTCCAATTTTCATCAAATTCATCCTACTCCCACTAAGTGACAGTATCGTGTTGCTGGTTCTCTTCCATTAGCATCTAGCGTGCTTTTCTGCAGGCTTTAGACAATCATTAGATTGACTTGTTTTGTAATCCAATGTTTTATTCTGATTTCAGAATCCTCCATTTTTTTTTCTCTTCCTGTAGTGACTTCCCTGTTCCCTAAGTGACTTAACTACGCAAAGCTTAAGACTAAAACTGACTGCATAAGTGCAGGCCTGCTTTGTAAGCTACACAGGCCCTTGTGTTACATAGGTAGGTTACATCCAGCAAGGGCAGGAGGGTGATAATCTAAGTCACAAGTTCATTCTTGCACTGGCATCTCCTGGGCAGCGGGTTAGCACCACAGCTAACCCACTGTGCCCATTCCACCGCCTCCCAGCTTGGCACAGCCACTGCAGGGAAGTCCTGATGCTTAGCAGAGTCTCTACACAAACACCAAACCCATGCCCAGTGCACAACTGTGCTCGTAGGAAACAGCACCCCCACCCCATCACCCACACTGCCCATGCAGATTTACTACTTTCTCCAGTTATTATTAGAACTTCTGGGCTTATTTTCCCTTTCTAAACCTAAGGTGCAAAACAGAGTCTATTAAAAATCACTATTCCGAGTATAGGCTACAAAATCAGCTTCAGATACCCTGTCCTGCTCCCCAGCAAAGACAGCATACGTTTGCTTTGGCCACTGCACACGGTTTGTGCTAGGAGAGGTAGAAGACGCCTCACGTAGGTAGACAAGCAGCAGAAAATGATACCAGGAGCTGGGTTTGTCAGAGTGTGAAGACCTAAGCTAAAGTCCATGCAATCCCCACAGGAAGCCATGCCTCACCCTGTGAAGAACAGGGAGTTCCTACTTCTCACACAAGCCACGACCAGACCACCACTGAGAAAGCAGTGCCTCACAAGGCAGAGTCCTGCTCTGCTACAGACCCACTAGCTCTGGTCTTTTAAGGGGCAAGACAAAGAGGAGCCAGTTCCAAGTGGCTGCACGTGCATCAACAGTCTTAACTTCCCTTCTCATGCTCCTGCTACTGCCAGCTGCAGAGCAGGACCTGTGAGCCACAACACAAGACAGGCAAGCTGTGATGCTGGTGTAGCTACAAGCCTAAATCCTTCTCACTCCAAAGCCTCAACAACCAAACTTTCTGAGCAAAAGAGAGAGAGAAGCCTCAGTTTGGCAGGAGATCCATTCTCTTATCACCCACTTGGTATTTGCCTCAGTTGTACAGCCCCTTAAGGAGCAAAGCCCGACTGACCCCTGTCAGAGGCAACCACTTGCCCAGCACTTGCTGAGACACTCCACCACGAGCCTCTCAAAAATAACATGCCCTGCACAATTCTCATCTTCCTACAAGCACTTCATATTGCTTCAGCTGCTAAGCTGATCCTGAGATAGCCAGGCTGAGCTTTTTTCAGGGCAACCCCACACCAATTCCATTCACAGAGTCAGGAATAGGGCCTCAAATTCAACATGTTTCCCTGGAAAAAAAAAATCTGTCAAAATTACTTCTTTAAATAAGCTCAATCACTTAACACTCAGAGTTAATGTCACCGCAGTTCCATGAGGACCCCAATCAAAAAGGGAAAGACCAGGACAACGTGAATCAGGGAAAATACACAACTTTTCTACACTTCTGCAGTTCCAGTGCAGTCTGCTGCAGGACCAGCTCTGGCTTCCAGTGTGGATGCAATTAAGGGAGAGAGGAAAGGATACGGTTTCAGCAGAGAAGAAAGTCAAGAGGAGATTTGAAAGCCATGAGAAAAACTGGTTTGGCAAGAGGCTACTTCATCTTTCGGTAGCACAAAGAGCTAAGGGTTGTCAGATGATTTAAGGAGAGGAATCAACACACACGCTCTGAAAAACCAAGGGAGGTAAAAGCTGTATGAACTTGAGAGCGTCATCTACATCCCGGATATTTGGCGGTAAAAAGCCAGTGGCAATTCAAAGTGCACTGTTTGGGAGAGCCCAGCTGGGTCAGCATCAGCCTGGCCACAGGCAATGGCCAGGCCTCACCACAAGTCTGAGCAAGGAATCGGCCTGTGTGTGTCTGTGAACACAAAGGTCCCTTGCCTGGCCCAGTGGGCAACAAATGGCTACAGTCAATTCCGCCAGTCTCCATCCCGGGGAAATCCCCTTTGCAGCATATTCAGGAGCACAGGGCAGCCTGCTGCTGAGGGATGAGACTGGTCCCACCCAATGTCCATTCCCCTTCCCACCCACCTTCATCCCCTCGCAGCAGCAGGCTCAGAAGAGTGGCAGGCACTCTTTTGCACAGTCTAGAGGTGGAAGCTTTAACTGAAACCCTTCCCGAGGGAAGAGGGAGGCTTGCATGTCCACGTTGATGCAGAGCAAGCCCAGCATGAGCTGGCGCTGGTACTCCTCCCACTTCATCATGACATCAGACACCGAGCGGTTGCTCCTCATCCACATGGGCAGCGCTTCACCACAAGGCGGCGGGGGAGAAATTGGCAGGTTCTGGGGCCCTCCGAGCTCGAGGTGATAGTAAAGCCTGAAAGGCAAATACATGCAAAGACTCAGTATATGGCGAGACTTGAGCAGGTCACCAGACCGGAGCTCCAGAACCACAGTCCTGTTTTGTACTACACTGACCACGTGATTTTAGTGAGAAGTCTGTGTCTGCCCATTTTTCCCCCTCGCATCTCTCAGTTATTCAGACCATGAACTCTTTTGGGTGAGAATCACATCTTTGTGCCAGGATCAAATCACAGCTGGGACCCCCTGACTACTGCCGTGAGAGCTTCCTATCCTCGTCCACACAACAGCCTCAAGCCAGGGGCTACTGCAGGAGTTCAGTGCAAAAGCACAGGCACACATGCAGGCCCAATGCACTCAGACTCATTTGGAAACTCTCTTGTGCTCCCTGGCCCTCCCCCCAACCAGGCTGAGTTCTGGAGGTAGAAGAGGTCATTTGAACACAAATACTTCTTGGAAAGGACTTTCAGGGGATCCTGGGCCAGCAAATGCCAAAAGACAAGCACCTCTGTCTTCTGGAAGGAGCATGCAATAAGCTGCCATACTGCTTCAATCAGACTGCCATCTTCTGCCCTACTGCTCTAGTGAGAGCTTCACTACAGGGGCTGCCCTGTAATGGGACAAAGGAAGGAGACCCTGTGCTGAGTCTATCCAACAGCTAAGGAAGCCAAGAGACCATGGACCAGATTTGCATTTCAGCTTAAGTGGTAAATCCTGCTGGTCAATTTGTGCCTTATTTGCTCTGCTCCAATGGAGTAGAGTCTCTAGAATTCAAAGGTGTAAGAGGAAATGGAGGCACTTCCAGAACAGTGCTGTGAAGAAACGCAGCCATACCTGGCTGAAAGATGGCTGCCCAGTTTCTTCTTGGCTTTCTTCACAAGATAGTTGCAGATTTCTGTCATCTGCTCCCTCATCCATCTTATATCCTCAGGGATATCTGGGAGCCATTCCAGCAACCTGTAAAGAGACAGGAGACACCAATTAGCTGGGCCACACAAGGGAATAATGATGAAAAGAATACCAGTTCCGAAGTCTCTCTTAAGGCTCAAAAATTTATCACCATTTACTGGGGCAAGTTCTAGCCCACAGCAATCTTCCTTCAAGCTGGAAGTATTGCCTGTAACTAAATGACACAGGAAGATAGGAAAAGTTTTGGGTTCCTGGTTTTTCTGGTTTTGTGGGGTTTTTTTTGTTTGGGTTTTTTTTTATTCATGTCTGGTAATTGTCAGGAGCTCCTTCCCCAGGAACACCAGCAGCGCAGAATTAGGGAGAATCCCCCTCTCTGTCCATTCAAACACTACAGCCACATCAAATACTTCTCTGCACTGGGAAGAGCACCACTGAGGGACCGGCCCAAGGCTTACCTGACAGTGAAGGAAACTGCAGACTCCAGAGGCAGCATATAGGGGACCATCATTGCTGTGGCCACACGGACAGGCAGCATGTTGCTGAGGCCAGTCAAGAAACTTCTTCTTTCGGCACAAGCCTCCAGAAGAGCTGAAGGCAGAAGAAAACTGGTTGAATATCCCCAGTGGGACTCTCGCTTTTCTTGTCCTACTTCAGAAGTTACTCAGCCTGAGGCAGCCACCTCCCACTTCTTAGGAAGTCTTGCTCAGGTTAGTAATTCACCTGAGCACAGCTAAAGCCAGCAGCTTTCGCCTTTATCAGACTCTAAAGGAGTGAGCAGCAAGATCCCCTCCTCTCCTTACCACGCAGAACATTGTCAAATTAATCAACCTCTCTCAATCCAGCCTACACAGGGCAAGCCATGACTTTATCTGAGACCCCCAATCCATATACCCCTCAGCAGGTGTCAGTTCAACCCCTGGGCATGACCAACCCAAGCCATAAGCAATAATCACACATCCCAGTAATCTCCTGAGGCAGGCCAGGCAGCACAGGAAGATTGCCTGTGATCTCTCCCTATGAATCATACCTTGGTTCAGTCTGGGAGGCAAGTGTTCGAAGATGTGCTCTTCAACAACAGCAAGGGCAGTGTTGTCCTCTAGTTGGTCCTCAGCTTCTGTTTCTTCCTCCTTCTTCTCTCCTGGAGGTGCTTCTATGGCAAGGAGAGGACGGGCAGGACTTGGACGATGAAGGAGACCTGAGGAGAGAAGTTATACTGTAAGGATGACACAAACCAGCTGCCCTGCCTGGCCTTTAGAGTGTTAGTCCTTGTTTCACCCTAACTCCCCTCAGGCTGAGGCCATGCCCAGCCTCTTGAGCTTACATCTGTTGTAATGCTTACCACAAGGAGTTAGAAACCTTGCTGGTTTAAGTTCATTCCCTCTTTCCCCATCAGAAGTTCTCGCATTTCCCCTAAGTTCCGCAGGGTGCTGTTTTGCAGAGTTTTGTTGCTACAATCTGCCAGTCACCCATGTTGCAGGCCAGATTTCCCTCCTGCAGTGCAATCCCAGTTATTCCGGTTCGCGTCACTGTCCATGGACACGAGGTGGCAGCAGGCGCACACCCAGCGCTGCAGCGGCGGGAGGCAGGAGAGCCGGGCGGGCACCCGGCAGCGCCCAAGGGCCCGGCGCCGGGGCTCTGAGGGCAGCACCACACAGACCCTGCTGCACACGGAGAGCAGCAGGGCGTCTGCAGGAGGTCCAAATGGCACTGCTGCCCAACAGTGTGTTAGTAGCTGCAAAGGTCACCACCTCCGCTTCCTGAAGTGCTAAAGGAGACTTATTAAGGAGAATTCCATACCCCAGTATCTGAGGCACAGTTCAGTTCTCCCCCTCCTCCTTCCTTTCATATGCACCACTGACTACTCTCAAAGCCACGGCACCAACTGTGGCACAACAGGAGATTCAGCGCACCCTACAAACAGCCAGTGCCTTACCATTCTTCTTCAGGAAGTGCAGTGCATCCCGATAGCCCTGCTTGCACATATCCCGCAGCACCTGTGGGCAGAGGAAGGCGACAGAGAGTCATTTGGAAACTGGCTGAGCAGAGCAAACACCTACCTCAAGGCTGGCTTCAGAGGAATTCTCCTGACTCCTGAGCTATCCCAAGAACAAGTCTCATTCTTGCCAGCCTTTCTCAGGCTTTGAGCAGGAATGGGAGGTATAGCATCAATACATCGGATATGGGAATCACAGCACAATTTAGATTGGAAGAGACACCTAGAATCCTACCACTTAGTGTGGGCTTAGAGTTGCAGCTACCTCATTTCCCCATCTACAGCTGATGCTGCTGTGGGCAGCCTTCAGCTTCTGACAAGCAGCCCAGAATACTTCCCTGCAGATGCCAGGAAGGGCCATTGTGTTTACAGATAAAGCCAGCTAAGACTAGAGAGGGGGTGGGAAAAAGCTTGCCCAAGTAATTCAGCACGTGAATGCACGCTTATTATGTCCAAATGTCAGGGCTACCTGGCACTTGCATCTTCTCAGAAGCACACAAAGTTTGCAGTGCCACTTGCTACACTGATTTAGTAGAAAGGCTCCATCCTGGCAGCTCCATCCTTACCTTAAAACACTGACGTGCACATTGGTTCTGATGGCCAATACATCTTTGTTTACAGCGAGCCTGATTTCCAGGCAAAGACTACTCTAGAGAGAGCAACATGGGAATACTTTCCAAGCAACTACTACCTCCTAAATTCCAGATGTTCAAGTAGCAAAAGAAGACAAACCCTTGTGCATGTGCTCAAGGTTTAGCGAGTCACTGGGTTGATAATGTCAAGATCAAAGACAAACACGAGATACAAAACTAGCAGTGTCTGGAATCTTCTCCTGCTAAAGTGCACACAGTACAGCCAGTGCCCAAGATGTGTGGTCCCCAAGTGCTGGTGAGGCCAGGAAACTCACCTGTGGCTCCGGAGGAAACAGGGCCTTAGAGAGGCGGTAGAGGTTGCGAAGGTTGAACTGGATGCTTGTATTGGTGACTCTCAGCTCGTGCATGTTTGTGGAGCCGTCCCGTGGGCAGATATCACTCTCTCCCGAGAAAGGAGACACCGTGATTGTGTTCTTCAGCTCATATTGGGGCAAATTGTCAGAAATCCCTCCATCAACGTATCTCTGAAATCAAGACAAATGCAGCAATCTTCATTCTCGCAACTCATCAAACAGCTTTTTTACTCTGCGGCCCTCTTCCTATTTGTGCCAACAACTTGGGAGGAGAACAGAATACATCCACCAGCACTGGAGGAGTCAAAACAGGTGATAGCACAGCTGTGTTGTTTATAATCTCCTTTTGCTATGTGCTCTTCTTGGTTGAGTGTGTTGGCCACGAGTGTTCAATAAGAAAGGCACGTTCACTTGTGTGACTGCTGACTTACATCTCCTATGCGGTTTGACTGCTGTCCAATTAAATGATAATACACACCAACAACCACCTGCAGTGCAAATTAGCACTGATCTAAGCTGTCACACTGTGACATTGTGCCATTTTTCACTTGTGTTTAAAATGAATAAGCTCAGACGCAAGTCCCCACTGGCAGAAGGTTTGTTACCTATGAGTAAAACCAACTGATTTGTTGCTAGCGGGCTTATCAAGCAGCAATCCCAACACATGCATACACAGTGGGAATCAACTTGCTGTGGTGTGATAACAGAGCACAGGAGACTTGGGTTTGCTCTTAACAGGCACCCTCTTATCAGAGAATGTTCTGTACTTCTGTACCATAAACACATTTGCGTTACCCTTGCAGGAAGGGCAACCCCAGTAGTATGTTCTCAAAACATCTGTTGGACACTATAATTGCACAAGGAGCTGAGCAAGAGGATCCCTATCACAGGTTTCGGCAGAGTAAGCAACACGCAAAAGATAAAAGGAAAAGAATGTCAGTCAAGCCCAAAGAGAAGGAAGCTGGGGGTCTTTGCAGAGCAACTCCAGCTCTTGAGAACCTCAGTTACAGAAGAGTCCTGCTGGTTTTGTATCAGGGTTGATCCTGCAGTTTGCTGCCTGGATCCATTTCCTTTGGACAGGGTCAAACACAAATCATAATACAGGGGCTGCGCAGCCCCGTAAGCAGCAGCTGTAAACACCTTTCAGCTCTCTGCTGGGTAAGAAGCTGAGCCAGTAGAGGCTAAACCCAGGCAGAGCACAGAAATGCTGATTGGAGGAGGAGGTGCTCCATTCTGCATCATGCTTCCTCTTTTCTTACAGGCAGACTGACCCCCAACATTGGTCTTTTGCTGCACCATGCCTAGGAAAACACCAGATGTGCTGCCTGGAGGGTGCTTCGCACTTTGACAAAGACCTCTTCAAGCAGCTTCTCTGAGCCTGGGGAACAGTTCACAGGCTCTTGGGCTGAAAGCAATTAAATTAAGCTATAGCAAGCCAGCTGCCATTGAGGCAACAGTGTCAGGGTGGACTGCACAGCAGCTTCCCTTCTTGGGAGGCAAACTAAACCTCAGGGCTACCTTTGCATACAGCCTACAGCTTCACAGGGGATGGCTTGGGATTACAGTTGTAGGCTACAGCAGCCCAAACTCAGAGTACAGGACGTTTTATCCTCATGGCAGCCCTTGCTCACCACACACTGTGTCAAGACACTTAGAGACTCCTACACCACCTGAACTTGGACAGTAAAGGAAGGTTAGGATAGATTAAACTCAAGGATAAGTGCATCATCTCAGAAACAGTAACGTAGCTTGCTTAGGAGATGCTTTCCGATAACAGAGCTGCCAACAATCAACTGAACCCTCTCCTCCTTCTAAAGTGGATGTCACTGTTCCCTAAGCCTAAAGCAACCACAGCAAACTGCCATTGTCATCCTCTCCCCAAAGCTGCTCCACTGAGAGCCAGACTAGGCACAGCTAGAGCTGGAGATATCTGCCTGACTCCCTTTGCAAGGATGTGATCCTGACATGCTGAGTGGGATGAGAACAGAGCAAGGCAGGCAGCATGCACTTTGTTTAAAGAAAATGGAGGTAAGTTTTAGTGCTGGGTAACACAAGTTTTGTAATAAGGATGCAGAAGACACATTTCCCTGAGGGTGGCAGCATGACTGCACAGATGCCATTAGAAAAAAGGCTCAAGTACAACAGAGCTGACAGGCAAAGCTTTCTGACTCCGTAGAAATCCCGGAGTACACGTGCACACCCCACTCTCTGGTCCACCGCTTCTGAGCAATGCTGATTAACATTCCTCAGTAAAGCTCAGCTGCCACTTTGGATTTGCGTGAACCTCCAGAAACCCAAGTGTAACCACTCTCCAGCTTCCTGCAAAGCCCAGGACAGCACAGAGCCACAGGCTGGAGCCATCAGCTGCAGCAGCTTTAGGGGATGGTTCATAGACTGGGGTGCCCACTTCCCATTCCCTTATGTTCTCCCATGCACAAGGCCACTCACTCACGTGAATTGACAATGAGCTTTGTAACCCTTGTTAGGGGTTCATCTCACCCACATGCAGTAGACAGTTCACAGCTACAGTGTTTGTTGACAGGTCTGTTACTGACTTTTCCACTTCTCAGTATTTAAGATTTTTTTTTTTTATTCTCCCCACCCATCTCTATCATCCACTCCATGGGGCTACCAGATCTCAGAGAAGTGAACACTGGAAAAAATTTAGGAGGAAGGCAAAATATGGATTTTGCACCTTGCACACAGTAACACTGTCTTGAAAATAGTCCTCGTGCCAGGCCTGTCAGTTTATCCTGTGGCAAATTTAGTCACCACAGGCATGCTAGGAACCATGCATTCCTGTTTCAAAACCATTTCCCAAGCTCATACTCAACCCAATTTAACCTCTCGCCTCATCGGCAATCCCCCTTCAGAGCCATGGTTTTCTGGGGAAGAGGTAGGAATTAAATCTCCTCATCTCATATTTCCCCCCCACCTTTTCCCATGAGAAGTCATCCCTCCATGTGCCAGGGCAGCTGCACATTCCAGAAACCCTGATGTTGTACAGTTCTGGAATTGTGAGATTTTTGCCTGATGCACACTGACCTCAATTAGCCCCAAAGAGGTGTAAGGCAAGAGCCACTGCTGCGGTCCCACAAGCTGGAGGGAAAAAGCCCTGCCTGCAGTCACTGAGCAAATACCAAACCCTTACTGATTCTGTCACTTCTCCGAAGGGCTGGACAACATTGGGCATCTCCTCCAGGTCATTTCCCTGACCAACACTCTTGCACAAGACAAAACCAGCCAAGCTGTGTATTATGCAGCAGCAAAACTGACCTCACTTTTAGGACACAGGTAGCAATTGGAGCAGATTTGATGCTCTGCTCTGACAGACAGAGGCACTTTGGTCAGATCACTTACAGGAAATCAGGGCACATATTTTATAGCAGTTCTCCCTCTCACTTTTGACTATTTAGTTTGCAAAACCCCTGCCTTTTAACGTGTTCATTAACCTGTGTAGGACAAGGGAGGCCAAGCTCAACCAGGAGGCCCTTAAAGCATGACTGCAATATCCAGCTGTGCTGCAGCTCTGCACAGCTTTCATGTGTTTTCACTTCTAACATGCAAGCACAGAGGGAGAAATTGCTCTTCGACAGCCTCGGACACAATTCATAGAAAGCTCTGGCAGGCAGCAGAACATTATTCTCAGAGAAAGAACAGGAAGAACTCCATGGAAAAGGGGACCACTATCCACAGCACTAGTTAAAACCCCGCAGAAAGCGTCAGGCACATGGGAGAGGGACTGCACTCATGACTTATCCTAGGCCCAACTTCTTTCCACATGCAGACAGGTGGAGCCTCAGTGATGAGAAGTGTCATACCATGCAGCCAGGAGAACCACCTGCTAAGCCAGCCAGCCCTTCCCCAGACTGCCATATATTACTACATATTAAATCCACTGGTCTTCAGGACATTTATAGTCAACTGTGGGCAGCAGTGGAAAGAAGGCATATGCACTGCTGGAAGTTGTTTATTTGGGAATTTCTCGCATCTCTTCAGATAAATGCTGCCAGCAGGCAGGCAATAACATTGTCAAAACTTACTCATTAGTATGCAATTTCATGAAGAACCGTCTTAGGATCTTACTTACCACTCCACGCAAGGTTGGAGGTATCAGCCCACAGTAGACCGGGATAAAGGTGCTGCAGACACAGGCCTGAGGGAGAAAGAGATCCAGAATATAAGAAGCAGATCAAAGCCTACTGAAACTATTACTCTTCTCAGAACACCGTGCTGGCATGTGCTGACAATTATACTCCAGTACTGAGGACATTTGGAGACCAAGGCAAAACAAAGTTGCATGCAGGTCCTGCCCAGCCCTCTGCAGTAAGATCCCATTCACCTGGATCAGTTCCTCCTTGGAATTGAAGTCTGACAGTATCACATTTTCTCCATCAGAGACCCGTGTCAGGGAAATACCCAAACGTCCTGCTGCAACCTCGTGCCCATTCTCTGGCACGGTCTTGGACAGGCACATCCGAATGGTCTTCACCAAGTTGAAAGAGGGGTGGAGTGGGCCCAAGAACCTCTTCCGGGCTTCTTTTGACACCCGAATAATGCTGGCACCAGCCTCACCTGCAACGAGAGAAAGACAAATGCACCATGAAATGCTACCAAAACCAGTCTTGTCTTTTACAAAACCAGGCACAGAAAAGCCTCATTCCCAGCTTTCCCCAGAGGTTTCTCCCCACTGGCTGATGTACAACTCAAACCAAGAGGTTATTACAGGGAGTGTTACAGAAGTCACGAGAGTTTGCTGTCTTGGCCCTCACACTCTTCCATCACAAAGAGCTACCCTCCTCTTACTTATGTTTTACAAAATCAAGGAAGATCGCAGGCATCTGACTAAAGGGTCACGCTTTTTTTTAGATCCTGGACAGTGCAGGGCTGGTGAAAACAGACTAAGAAAGAAAACAAGGCTGATACTTCAACAGCTTTGAGCTTATGGATAAATCCACTTCAAAACATATTCCATTAAAAGCTTTCCAGTAAGCATCTTTTTCCTGACAGGAAAAAGAATCATCAGCCTGTAAGCAAAAGTGCCAGAACAGGAATGCTGGTGCTTTCCAGCTAAGTGATCCCACCTCTGCTGTGAATGTCAGCCACATCTCAAATGAGCAAGAGGGACTACTGATCTCCATTAGGGAATCAGTGACTTAGTCCCTGCTACAGAGCCTCTGTTGTCCCATCCCTTCCATATCCAATTCCACAGCACTAAACCAGGCCCCGATGGCAAGCAGGACTCCTGAAGGCACGCTTGCTTTATCCTTTCACACAGCGACCCAGCTGGGTTTGAGGAGAGGAGACATCCCTGCAGCACAAAAGGGAAGGAATCTGCTAAGCCCATTATCTCACTCACTAGGAGCTCCATTTGGCAAGTGCATCAGAGCTCTCCAGTAGGAAAAAAGGGATGGGAGGAAACAAAAATACAAAACTACAGCGTCCAGCGTGTTGCCCTTTGCACTCACTGACTGCTGCCTCCACACACATCCAGCCGTGGTGAGATACAACAGTTCCTCTAAGTACCAGCTAATCACTGCACTCCAAGGGGTGTCAGGAATATACATGTGAGGGGAAGAGTTAAAGAAACCAGGAGAAAAGAAACATTCTTTTACAAATGAAGACTCCTCTCCAATCAAACTGAAGGTCAGTTCCTGGAAAAAGATGAAAGACTACCAGTTCAAGCCAACTGGAAGTCCCCTCATATTGCTCTCCCACTCAGTTTTTCAATTGTAAAAACAAGGCAGCAGAATGAAAGAACTCAAGTTAGAGCCAGGTTAATAAATACAATGGAGGTAAGAGCAACAACCCTCAATGCTATGTTGCCACATCCCAATCTTTTGCAATACACGTGTGCCAGCAACATGTTTTCCATCAATGCAGCCTGGGAACGTGATTCTGGGCTTAGGAAACCCATCAACACCAGTAGCTCAAGCACGCAGAGAACTGGACCCTTGAACATAACCAGAGACTCTGAGGTCAGGATTTTAGGCACTGTGAGGTAGCAACTTAGCAGAAAAGCCAAAGTTCCCCCTCTGAAGCAATTTTTAGCCCTGTAATCCCAGTCTTCTGTCCTAGAGCAATGTTTAGCAGTCTAATTCTGATCTTACTTACTCAATTAGCAGTAAGCCATTGAGCCCAGCCTGTTCCAGGATAGTAGCCACATGGCTCAACACCCTTCCCAACACAAAAGTCAGCCCCACAGAAATACACTTTATAATCACCGTGACATTAGCACCCAAAATGCTCCCTAAGACACTTTCATGTCTGTCAAGGGGAGGAAAGACACCCAAAAAAACTGCTATCGAGCAAAAAACTGAAGGAATCTCAGCCCAGCACCTTGGCCACATGACCCCATAGAGGAAACTCCTCTGCACTGAGTGCATTGCAGGTCATTGTTGGCTTGGTTGAAACCCCCAGTGGGAGGGTGGGTGTTGAGCGTGCAGCTGAGGGGAGACCCCTGGGTGCAAAGGCTGTGCTGGGGGGAGTGTAGGTTACCCAAGAGATGGTGCTTAGAGAACGACGCTTTCAGGCTTGGCGTCTCAGTGTGCAGAAAGACTTGACAGCAATACTCAAAACAACTGCACCTAAATGGAGCTTATGACTGTTTGAACAAAAATGTGAGCTGGAAGGGGTTTGGGTTTTTTTAAGAAAAACAAGAGAGCAAAGTCCTGGCTATGCCAGGAAACAGCATCTGAAGGGAGCCCCGAGTTGCAGCTGCCTGCTCTATCACTGTTTCATACCCAAGAGGGCAAAGTAAGATTACTGCAAATTAGCAAGTTCATTCTTTGAATACTTTCTGGGTGTTTTTTGTTTTGGGTTCCTTTTATACACATGTGCATACATGCACGCCCACAGGAGCTTTGAGGCATTTCCGTTAAAAGACATCTGTGATTCCGTTGGACTCGCTTGGTCACTTGCACCAAAGCTGGATGTGGAATTGCTCTGTGGGAAGGACACGGGCACAGGGTGACCCTGCAGTACCACCAGCTTCCCAGGAAATAAGGCTAGCTGAGGGTTCGGCCAAAGAAGCCAGGTTTATGTAGCTAGATCTGCGATAGATGACAAGTCCTCTTGGAAATATATTCAGAAGGAGAGAAAAGAAGTGACAGCGTTTTAATCCTGTTACTACCAGAAGTGCTATTCCAGGAAAACCGGCTCAAATTCTGTTTGCAGTCTGTCAGAGGGAGCAGCTGAATTAGAGGCAGTCAAGAGAGACAACTCCTCCAGGGGTCAGCCACCAGCTCTCAATTATTTCTAGGACTAGTCCAGTGCCAACTGCAGTCCTTAGGAAAGCTTCTCATTCTTTTTTATGGATCTGGTGATTCAGGACACACAGTCGTGTGAAAAAGCTGAATTAAATTTATATTTCCTTATTGAGGTGCATACCACAGAGCAGAGGCAATACCTAATAGTTGGCAGTGTTTGCTGAGAAAACATTTCATTCTTCTCACACCAAACCAATTAATTCAACACCTTTCCCTATACAGATTTACTAAGCACATACTCCTCAAAAATTTTGCATTAATACATGTGGAATATTTCATTTTCATTAGAAAACCCACATCCTCCTTTATCCCCACCCCCTGTGGGGTTGGTTATCACTGCCCCAGTGGGTGTTGTTATACATAAACCCAAGTACTGCAGGGCTATTGCCCTTATCTGAATTTCAGCTGTGATGACGCAAAGGAGCATCCCACCGTTGTGTCCTGAAACACCCCAACATGTCCCTTGCCAGAAAAGGGAGGCCAGCTGCTTCCCCTCTGCTGATTTGTCATCTGCAGTGGCTACAAGGGGCAAGACAGTGGCACCCACGGGAAAAGCCTGAAGGCAGCTGCTAGCTCACATTTCATTTTTAAGCTCTATCAATCCAGCTTCACATTAGCTTATTGACATAGGGTTAGATTGTTCCCTTTAACAACTGACTCTCATCTCTATCAGTCATGCTCAACTCCAAAATAACTCAGTAACTAAGTCTGTACTGCCTGGCATCCCCTAAACTCTAACCTGAAAAGCATTCGAGCAGCACGTGCTATTTATAACTGCAAACAAACACCCCAGCAGAGCAGCCTGCTGCTACTCTGCCTCTGGAACAGCAGAGCTGAAGATCCATCACCTAAAACTGATGTTAGCCAGGCAGCTGGGAAGACGCTTAACTGCTGCTGAGGGCTCTGGGGTGAAACAGAAAGGCTACTCCAAACCCGTGTCGTGCGTATGGACGAGGACCATGGCAAAGCTTAAACACAGCATGATAGGAGGGGTGACAAGTGGGGAAGAAAGGCCTCTTCAGACCCACATCTGCAGCATCAGGGCTTTGGCACCAAGGACACCAGGATGGTCTCCTGTTAAGCCACGTTAGACTATATTGATATCCATTTGCCAGCCAGTAAAATGACAGATGACCCATGAAGTATTTCAAATGGAAAAAAGCGCCTAAGACACGGACAAAAATAGGAGCAGAGCAAGCTAAATGGGGGGAAGGGCACTCTGGATATTTAACCCAGCAGCTCACCCTTGACACTGCAGCTCCCTCTGGGAGAGCTCTGTGTCAGCACAAAGATCACCCTCCACGCCAAGGACATTCCCGTTCCCTGCCTAGTGCAACAGTAAACAGGATACAAACTTAAAGGAAAAGTTCTCCAACAGGGATGCAGAGCAGAGGATGGCACAGAGAGCTGGTGGATGTAGCGACAGCATTCTCTGGCCCTACTGGCAGGAGGCACAGAGAGGTCACACCCCAGACTGCAGATGCCAAAACCTGCCTGGACTAGTGGGGCAGGCAGGAAACTCTGCAGAGCCTCACTAAACCTGCTTCTCATTCGACACCAACAAATGGACTCCTTCCTACACATCAGCAAACACAGGAGGCACCACTCCTCCCTCCTCACTCCCATTACCCAGCTAAGGCTCCCGACTGGCCCAACACACCAACAGCTCCGAAAGGAAGCCAACTAGCAGAAGGAAGCACAGGTACTTTTGCTATTCCCCCAGGACCCTGACAGCCCTACATGCCTTGTTGGTTTGGGATCACATGACCAAGCTATTTTGACTGTAATATTTTGAGGACAGGAGTCCTGCCAGCCCTGTGTACTATAACCAGGGACCTCATTCCAGAACTCCTTAAGTTCTGCTCAGCTATCTGTTCCAGAGAGGTTTGTGTGATACTCAGCACCGATGTCCCTTTTAAGAGTCCCCAGCTAAAATCTTCACACTTTGCTGTCAATGCAGCTGGTTGCTAAGAACTGCTGGAATTGTCATTATCCCATTGGTAGATCCCAGTCTGGATGTGAATTTAGGAATAGGATGAGTCAGAAGGAATTTATTAGCATGATCTTCCCCAACATTAATTTACCTCGGTTGCCCATCTCTTGCTATTTCAGCTGTTCCTGTGCCACATACACGGAAGAGCTAAAAGTCAGTCTCTGACAATGAGCAGAGGTCTAAGGAGAGCTGTTCCATGTTCTTCCAGGGCACAAATCCTCAAGCTGCTCCAGCTCAGCAGGCACAGCTCCTGCACTTGCCTCTTCTCTAGATACTGAGAGTAAGCAGTGCACATGCTTTCCTGCCTGGCCTCTCCCAGGAGACGATACAGTCCTAATTATAACACAGTCCTGCCACCAGCACAAAAGAAACTCACAAAGCTGTAAACAAGAGGCCCTAAAACTGAAGTTTTCAAACTGATATCTAGAAAATAATTAACAGAGAACTTTATTGGATGTTTCCTCGTGGGTAGCTCAGATCATCAGAGAGTGCCTGTTTGTTCACCCCAAGGAGCAGTGCACAGCAATGTGCCAGTGACCCAAAGACAACCCCAATTCTCGTGGGCAATGACCTCAGTTTGTGGAAGATCCCACTGCTGGGACAGACTTCTGTTCCGCTTTCCACACTCATGCTGAAGCAACCTGGTTTCCACTTATTGTCCCAAGAGAGCAAAAACCAGCCAACATTTCAGCCAAGCTGAACAAAGGCCAGCTTGTCCTGAATGGGAACCTGACCCAAGATGTTCTCTGATGGCCCATCAGTGAGGCTGAACAGATGTCAAAGGGGGCCCCAAAGACAAATCCGTGCTAGCAGGAAATAAAGAGCAATGTCTTACAATCTGCCCTTACAAGACATATTCAGGTGATAGGTGTACCCCACTGCTGGTGACAACTCTTTAATTTCGGTCTGAAATCCTGGACAGACACCTAAAAGCCCTGGGTGTCGAAAGAGTATCTCTCACTTGCCAGAAGTTGTAAAATTGCCCCTATATGACACAAATAAAAACCACCCATTCTTAAACATTTGAGGCTGGGGGATGGCAGCTAGCAGTGAAGTCTTTAAAAGCACCAACTCTTTTCACATCTGTGCACATCCTCCTGTAAGCCAGTTACATTGAGAAACACCATGTACCAGAACAAGCTGTTCTTCTGGGACTTCCCTAATTTTTCTTGTTTTGATGTATATTTTTTATTTTATTTAAGGTCTTCACTCAATCCTTCTCTCCAACTATTTTGCCATCAGATAATAAACATTTCCGCTCGCTTGGCTCCAGATAAGAGATACAGGAAGGAAAGGTTTTATTTTTGGTGATACGTAGGAGGTAAATACAACTCCCCTCACAACCACACCCACTCAGTTTGCAGGCAGTCCTACTGCTTGACCAGCTGTTCCCTGTGGCAAGGAACTTTTCTCATCAGGGGCTCTGCGCAGGGATTTGACCTCAAGAGTTCAACAAACAAACGATTTTGTAAAGGAGAGTTCTTAGAAAGCCTGGCCAGCAGCTGTACAGAACGGTGTTTCTCCCCCTTTGCTCAGGAATGAGAGGCACTGACACATCCCCCACTGCAGCAACTCCTCGGGATCCCTGTTCCACTACAGCCAGCTACACCTGTTCCGACCGTACAGGTGGGGCAGCTGCAAACAGCAAGAGAAAGAGACAGCTTTTCAAATAGGGCCAGCTCTTGCAGCCAGAGGCAGATGCTAAAAGAAGGGCTCAGCCCACAATACTTTCTGGTTCAGATTCTTCACGCTCAGCATTCCTTAGACTAGACACAAACTGTGTTTAGCCCAAGACACACTCTGCAGCAGGAGGGCTATGTAAATTCAGATCATTTGCAACTGCTTCAGAGCCAGAAGCCTCTCTCTTAACGTGTCTGTCCCAAGATGTTTGCTTTTCTATCTCAACTGGGGAAAAAAAAAGCTGTTAGTCATGTCACCTGTTTAAATAAAGCCAAACCAAAAGGAGACATTTTTCCCATTTGAGCCAAAAGATATGGTTAGTGTGCTCTAGATACCAGTTAATAGATGAACCAGAACTATTGCCACATGCTAGATATGAGGAACATAAGAGGAAGATCTGCTTTTAAGTTGCCAGGGTTTCTACCTCTTGCACAGAGCAGCTCACCAGGCAGCCCGCAGTGACTGCCACATGCCCACCCATCAACTGGCACCTGCAGGGTAGGACCCTCATGCAAGCCCAAGGGCAGATGCACCACTCATACCTCACCTTAAGGCCCATTGTTCTGCTTTGTACAGAAGCAAACGGGCTTTGGGAGAGCAGGCATAAGAGCTCCCAGGCTCGATGGTGTCTCTAGCTAAACCTTTGCACTGGACTTTATGAAGTGCTGGCACACCAAAGCCTCACCAGAACTGCTGTTCTGCAAGCTGAGGCTTGCTTTGTTTCTGCAGTCAGGACAGGAGCGCTTATTTTCGCAACACAAACCCAAAAACGGCGCAGCTGCTGCTGTGAAACAATCGATAGGGAGGGCAGGAGGCAGCTCAGTGCAGGCAGGCAGGCAGCCAGGACAGCTCTGTCACAACCACAACAGCAACGCCCACTAGTCCAAATCCTCCTCTACTGTAATGCCCTAATACGAGGCTTAATGCTGCATTTCTGTTCATAGCATTAGAGAAAGTAAATGACATAACAGCGCGTGAAAAGGAAAAGCTGCTCAGGACCCCAGGCAAGCTGAACTGAAAGCCATGTTCCATCTTCATCCATCCATCAATCCCTGCCAATGCTACAGTGCAACTCAAACTGCATGGGATGACAAGAAAAGGGGATTCACAGAGTAGACAAGGTGCAGCTCATATCCTTGCTGCTCACTTTGGACCAGATGATGCTGAGTTTGAAGCAATTTTTTTAAAAACGAGTAGTCATCTAGAGAAAGCTAATGGGGGGGGAGAAACAGACCAAAATCCATGTTGTAATGATGAGAAATTACCTTTCTTCTCTGGTCTGCACAGAAGCCTAAGTGGAACCACATCCAAATCTCACTTTGTTCACCTGAGTGAAAACGACTAACACAAAGCCTCCAGTCACTGTCATTCTGAGCAGGAACTAGTGCAGAAAGATCAAGCCTCACCCACGCGCACAATGTTGCACACACAGTTCACGTTCACTTCTCAGGGTCAGTTTGCAGGATGGCATCACACCACTAGACAAAACTGAACTGTTTCCACTTCACAGGGGAGGCATTACTGGAGGAAAAATGTTTTAGAGATCAGGGCAGGAGAGTCGATACCTTTGCCAGGCACCACAGATCCACAAAGACAAAAACTGGAGTTAGCCAGTCATCATTATTACTTCCAGTCGGAAGAAATAGCTGCCACTCCAGCAGCCCTTCAACTTTATCACACACCAGCCATTACCCTCAGCTGGCTCACCAGCACCAAAACAAAGCCCACACACAACTTTTGGTGGCTATCAGCTTAAGCCCTGCTGAATGCTTTCCTGTGTGCTTCCAGGCGGCAATTGTTCCATGTTCAGAGGTGAAACCAGAGACATGGCTAGCTCTGTCACACAGCAGCCTGTCTTTCTCCCTGTCCTTTCCACTGTACACTTCTGTGGCTGCTAAAACCCTGACACAGATGAGAGGAACGGCCCTGACACCCTCCACTGGCTCTCAGCCTGCATCATGCCCAGCTCTCATGCTCACAAGGCTCACAACTGCTCCAATCCATGCCAAGCCCCTCCCTGTGCGCCTGCGAGCACGATGCCTGCTGGGCCCACTTTGCCCTCCCATCTCACACAGGCAGGTCAAGTGCCACTTTACACCCCAAACTGCTCCCCACCGGCCCTGGCATGAGCAGGGCAGACTCCAGCAAGGAGAACCAAAAGCTTAGTTTCCAAAGCAGTCCTCTGGCAAGGGGTGTTAACATTTTGCTCTAGAGGGATTCTCCTTTTGTTGGAGCAGCTTCAGGCAGATCACAAGGTAAGCTGCATACCTTGGGAACCATGGCAAGAAAATCTAGAAACTGAAGCTACCTTTCTTCCAGAGACATCAGCAGTGGCCCCCCAGCCACAACACGACCGGGGTTCTGAAAACAACTGCGTGAGCAGGACAGGGGCTACTCATGGAGGGCTGCACAGACCCCTGCAGGGGAAAAACCTCTGCTCAACCCTTCCTGGGGGGCTGAGCACACAAACAAGAACAGCAAGACATGTTCAGATGAACATTTGACAGATAAACTCATCTGTGTGCAGAAATATGGCTAGTAGTTAAATGCTTCCCTTAAAGATTATTTTACCAATCCCACTATGTAAGAACACTAGGATAGATAAATCAATGTAACTCTCCGTGCTGATAGCCCACTCTGAAACAGGACTCCAAGTTTTTCCATGCATAGCATAACTATGGCAGCCTGAATCCACACTCTGCCTCCATAATACACTGCAATATTTTTTTTTTGCCAGGCCCAGAACTGAATCAGCAGCATTCAATGCAGCCAGCAAGACTGGCCCTTGTAATTAACATATGTAAAGGTATTCTTGCATTTACACCCTTAGATGCCACCTACTCTACTTCAGGATGCTAAACTAGATAATCCACAGGAGTGGCAGCTCAGAGACTGCCAGAACCTCCAACGCTACAGTAATATTCAATCCTTTAAATCCTAAGCCTAAAAAAGGCCTCCAAAACCAATATCCATCCAAACAAACTTCAGCGTATGAAGAGGAAGAGAATGGTTCGTTCTCAGAAGAAATCCTCCAGGCACAGCACAGCTAAAAGCCTGGGAAACAGTGGCAGAAGATACTTCATGAAGCTTGCAGATTCCAAAGGTCTTGTCAGGCAGAAGTCATCATGGGGGATTTGGCCTTTATCTGTACCAGAAAGCACGACCAGTTCAGTTCTGGGCGAGTGCCAGAGGGCAGCACAAAGCCCTGGGTTCTAATAAAGCTACCAGCTCCCATACCTGATGTAACACACTGTACTGCGGATCAGCACAACCCCAGGGACAGGATCAGGCCTGCCACAAGCAGCTGTTGTATCACTAGTGCCAAGCTCTCTCCTCCCTTCCTCTGGCCTTTGTAGCTACAACAATCTCCAGCATCTTTTCCACACTCCCAGGCTCATTAATTGCCTCTCTCCTATGTGCTCCTTGGAAGGGATTTTCTACTGCCCCAGACATTATCACTTCAAGGACACATTCTGCCTTTTCTCAAGGACGTGGACTTATTTAGGGCCTTCCACATGGAATCATTTCCTCTACCCCTCCTTTTCACTAGCTCTTACTCTACTTGCTTGACAAGGCACACAGCCCAAGGAAAACACATATGCATAGGCTCTGCTGACTCTTTGACATAATTAAAGACACATCCTGACTTTCACCTCAAGTCCCAAGAACACTCAGCAGAAAGGAAGAGGACGAATATTAGAGCTGGGCAACAGAAGTGCAGAGGATTCAATGGAAAAGTGGTGGCGACTTTGGAATCCAGCCACGAGTAGGGTTTGTATTGCAAAGAGCAAAGTGAGCAGGAGTCACCCACTCACACTGCTCCTTGGAGTAAAATTTCTGAGGTTTTGCAAAGGTCCTGTAATTGGAAGGCCTGCCCATTCCCATCTCCAGAAAGAAGGAATGCTGACTAATTACCATTTCCAGCCCTTGCATGGTCCTCTTCAAGTACAGCAGAAAGCAAGCACAGAAGAGGTAGAAATCCTCTCCAGCCAAGCCAGGGAGCATTTCATCTGTGCTTCATGGAGGGCACGGAGAGAAACATGGAGAAACCCAAAGTGAGCAGGGGCCCAACATCTGAGTACAGTCCCAGGCTCACTGCACTGGAAAGGAACACAGCCCCCGGACAGACAGGAAACAAACACCACCAGCTGCCGGACATGCAGGCAGAGCTGCTGCAACCATTGCAGTGCAGGAGTTTGGAACTGAACGACACAGCAAGAAATTTGAGGAAGGCCTTTTGATTTATCAGGGCTAAACTTCCCAACACAATCAGAAAGTGGACATAGGACCCTGAAGAACATAGGACAGCTTCTCCTATTTTATACGGAGGACTTGCAGTTGCCTTGAGGAGGCTGGGGAGCTAAGAGGCAGAGAGAAGTGGAACAGCTCAGACATGCTGCAAGGTCAAGAGACTCACTGGACCTGTGGGTCAGAAGAATGACCACGCAGAGACCTCTTGTGCTGTTGCCAGTGACACTGCGCAGCTGCTGCCATGGCTGACAGCAAGGCTGGCACCGAGCTGCTCTGCACACCTGCTGTCTATGTGGGGGTGCCAAAAGAATAAACACATGCCCTGCTAGGACTATGTTTTTTCCTAGAAGTGGCTCCTTGGCTTCCCTTGCACTCATCAACAAGATGCCTGCAAGACCACCTTTCCTTACAGGAGCTTCCTTATTAGAGCCAGGCAGACAGCAGGAACAAGCACCTTCCCTCCCAGCAAAAGGTATTGCAGGGTGCTCTGGCTGCCAGCTTACTCCTCTGGACACCTGATCCCCCAGCCCTGTGACTGCTGAGGGCACTGAGCCAGGCTCAGCAGCTTCTCCACCAAGCCAGTGAACATTTCCAACTATGCCAGCACAGAACAGCTCCCCCTCACTTCTATTTTCCACCACAGAAAAAAGCTTTAGCACTTCCAAGGAGCACCAAAAGGTTCCCCATGAACTACATCCATATCTCCATGTATGTACATAAGGGTGTCTCCTTCCTGGGCTGGGGCTACTGAGCTCAACAACCTTTTCCACAGGGAGGGCCTCTGCAGGAGGTACAAGTGCCCATCTCCTGTGCAAGGAGGGACCTGACTACTGAGACACCACAGATGCTACAAAATTTTCCTTTGTGTCCCCATGGAGATCCATAGTTCTCTTCGTGCAGCCATAGAAGACAGCATCACATACACTTCCCCTAGGATAAGCATCTTGATTCATGCTTTGGCCAGCATAAACTGGCATTGCTCTGAGGATTCGGTAGACTCCAAGCTGGTTTATTTCCCTCTCTCAGTCTGGGATGTGGTGTTAAGATACACACACAGGGAGAAAACAAATCTCCATGACTCGTCGTTAAGCCTTTGCACACACATAATCAAACTGCAGAAGCACAACATTTAAGATGCTGATATTGCTAATTATCTCAGTTTCAAAAAGTTTGGTTGGTTGGGCTTTTTTTTTTTTTTTACTCCTGCTACCCAATGGAAAAAGTCTCTACAGTTCAGCAGCACATTTCCTGGTGGTCACATGGTGACAGCTGACAAGCAAACCTGAATGTCAAACAACTTACTTCATCTCAGGTCAAGCCTGAGACAGAGTCCTGGTTAAGACAGTAATTTAAAATAATTAAATAAATAAATTCTGTAAACCACCCAGGAAGAGCTCTCGAAAGAGCAGCCCAAACAACACTACCCAATCTAGCAGACACATGGCCTCCTTTCTGTATTCTTAGTACTAAAAGCACCCCCTCAGCTTGCTTTCTCACTTTCTGTCAACCTTGTCATGCTTTAGAACAGCTAACTTCTAAGATGGGGGTTTCATAGCCAGCTTTGCATTTGACAGCAGAACCCACCTCTTCCTCCCAAAATAGAAGCAATTCAGCAGCTCCAACGCACCCTCAGATAGGGCTGTCTAGGACAGCATTCACATGCCATGCAGACAATTGAGATGCTGTTGGCTAACTATGAGTCAGAGGGACCTTAGTACCAGCTCCAAGACAGCTTTTCAGTGATTACAGCTTCACATCCCATCATTTATTCAGCTCCCATTTATTTGGGAGCTGCTATGCTCCCAAAACAAGCACAACAAACCCCATACAGCTCACCAAAGGGAGACGATTCAAGACCTTACCAAAAATATATTCTACTCAGTATCAGAGATTAAAGAATCCAACAGCAGCTGCATTTTAGCACTCCTCGTGACTGAAAAAGGACGGTCTCACCATGCCACACAAGCCAGTTTTTCTCATCCAGGCCAGTGACTTACAGATTTATACAGACAGGTGACCATCCTCAAAGCTCCATGCCTAGAATTTGTGAAAGGCTGCAGGATTTGAGGAATACACAAGGAGGAGACTGCAAAGCCAGCGTAAAAACTTTTCCTTTGCTTGGCATATAAAGGTGCATTTCCGGGCGTGCTGGACTCCAACATCCCCCAAGAGAAAGTATAGGCATGACAAGAGGCTATTTTCCAGAAAACCCTTGGGGCAAGAAGCTATTCATGCCACAACAGTGCACTACACACAGTCAAGTAACTTGTAAACACAGGAGACTGCCCAATGCACCTCGATAGCCCCACAGATTATTCTCGTGGAAAAATCGCAATGCTTTTTCATGGCAGCAAACAGAAGAACCTCAAAGCTGGAGAGAGAGCATTTCAGATGCAGAACAACATCACTGCTGTAACCCTGAACAATAAATCCAAGATCCCTACAACTTAATGGTAAAGTGCTTAACCAGAGTTAGGCAAGGTCATATCAGACTGTAAATACCTCCTGATCTCTTATATAAATATAAGGTGCCCTGCCTACCTAAGTAATATGCATGCCCAATGTTGTTTTCCTTGGTATTCTCAAGCACGCCTTTGAAGCCCACAGTGTGCTCTAAAGGCTGCAGATCACTTGGTCAGGGCTTTCAGTTCAGTGTCAGCCCACAGCAAAGCCTTCCTGTCCTACACAAATGATGACAGTGTGGTCTTAACTCACGAAGAAGGCAGAATAAGTTCACAGGCAAGCTGAACAGATGCACAGGCCAGGGGGAAAAAGCTGGAAAAGAAAGCACTAAGTGGGGTCTTATTCTCTGAAGTCAAGGAAGATTCCTTCTCTGTCTGATCAGGGTCTCAAAAGATTGGAATCAAAGAAAAACCCCCAAGGAAGAGGTTTTTCCACTCCTCCCCAGCACGTATTTGTCTCTGCACAGTAGAGTCTTCTTGAGTTCACAGGCATGGGGACACTAACTTTATCTACACACAGTCAAATAAGCAAAGCTTCTGCAAAATTCCCCTCTGCTTGCCATTCATCAAGAGGCGCTATTTAGCATTTCAATTTCATGGACAGGGTAACAGGCAGTGCAGAGTAGCAGCTGCCATAAAATTCAAAGCCCATGGGCTACACCACCTGCTCTCAGCAGCACAGCAAACACAGGTACTCGGGACCCTCCAAGAGCCTCTACGAGAATGAACTGCTCTCCTAGTTCAGGCTCAGCTGCACCTCCTGCCCTGTCCCCTTTCACCCCTATGATTTCATTCTAACCTCTGGACCTCTGTCTGGAAGCTGCGCTGTCAGGAGAGTTTATGACACGGACAAGGTACGGCGATACCATGGCCCAGCCACGCACCCGTGTGCTTTTACTTTCAGAAGTCAGCTCTGTTGCCTTAGAGCTGCTCTCTACCCAAGATCCATGTCATGTCTTCATGACTCACACAGGTGAGTCAGAAGAAAACTATTCCGGAGAAGTCAAACAGAAGACAGAACTGGAACACACAAGACCCAAGCCTTGGTTAGCTTTAAAGAGCACGGTTTGCCCTCCTTCAGGAGGTAGGAAAATGCTTCCTAGAAGGTGGCCTCTAACTCAGTCCTCTTAATAATGCCTCCCACTGTACCCCACAGGGAGTGGGAAAACCTATTCTGATTCACAGAAAGTTCTCTACCAGGCTGGATGCCTCCCTTAGGGTAGTGCCTGACACATCATGGATGCTCTGGACATATAAATAGCAAAGACAAAGCAGACATGGTAACAGGATTGCTCAGCACTCAGAATGGCATCTGAGCAAGGCAAAGGGATTTGGGCACTACCATCAGCCTGTCTCACACTTGTTGCACACCTTTAAGTGGCACAGGGATCACTCAGTTAGGGAACTAATTGGGGAGTCACCTCTTCAACAGAAGCAACAGCAATTAAACAAATTGCCAAATCCCTGGCAGCTACCTGCAAATGGATCCCTACAAGAAGGGATTAGGGATTATTATCACTTGTCTGCAGTAAAAGTTGGCACCAGGGCATCACTACAGCCTTTGAGATCTCAAACTGGGGTCCGAACAGCTGTTAAGAGCTTCCCATCAAGCTCTAGAAGTTACGGTTGCACTTCACTGGGTAGTTCTGTAGACAAAATGCTCGGGAAGGGAAGCTTCAAACCTAACTACACAGAAAATGCTAACTTTTGTTACATGAAGGCTACATCTCAAAACTACCTGTCTCAAAAAAAA
>VZTA01018031.1:28797-38890 GCA_013398855.1 Mohoua ochrocephala | reverse complement strand
TGGCATCTGCTCCAAGTCCTTGGGGTTTCCTTTGTTTTTCAGGGGATGGGCACGAAACGTGAGAGAAAGGGAAAAGCTTTCCCCTTTCACAAAAAGCTGAGGAGTCAGAAGGAGGCAAGTCTTGTCACAGCAATAGAGCAAGAACTGGGAAAAAGGCGATTCCCTGGTCCCCCCCTCAACAGGTTTCTCTGCCTCTAAACTCATAGAGTCGTTGGAAGCGACCCACAAGGATCATCGAGTCCAGCTCCTGGACCTGCATGGGACGTCCCCAAGAGTCACACCATTTGCCCAAGATTATTGTCCAAACACTTCTTGACCTCTTGTTAAGGCTTGTGTCGTGACCACTTCGCTGGGGAACCTGTTCCAGTCCTCCACCACCCTCTGGGTGAAGAATGTTTTTCTAATATCCAACCTAAGCCTGCCCTGACACAATTTAAAGCCATTCCCTCTGGTCCTGTCACTGGGCACCGCAGAGAAGAGATCAGTGTCTGCCCCTCCTCTTCCCCTCATAAGGAAGTTGTAGATTCTTGTATACTAATCACCAAAACACACAGTCGCTTACCTTTTCTAACCTTTTCTTAACATTTTTTTTCTCCACATGCCTCTAAGCTCACCAAAACGCTTACATTTAGTCAGGGCAATTCTGATTTTCAGTAGTACTTCTGCGCAAGCTCGCCACAGAGCAGCACTGGGTGAGAGGCCAGTGCTAGCAGATCATCAAAACAGATTTCAGAAGCTGTAAAGATCCCCTTGCCATAAACAATACAGAGTACAGTCATCCAAATCATTAGGTAAGTATGAAAGTTTACAGAGACATCAAAAAGATCAGCATAGCGAGAGAAGCAGCTGCTCTACTCAAAGCTAGGAAGCAAGATCAGCTAGGGGGAGATTTGGAGGATACAAAACAAAAAACATAAATAGTTTTTTAATGGAAGCAACATAGGGCAAAAAGCACTTTCTACCAAAGTTAGAAAAACCTACTTAATTCATCTTGGCATAAAGCTATGTCGATTAGTTTTCTTATAACTGGTCAGAAGTTTCTCACTTGGGATAGTGCTATACCTGTCCTTAAAAGCTCCCAGACTAAGCAAAACAAGGCCTTCCTCCCCACATGAATTTCACCAGTTATGCTAGTGGAGGTCATCCAAGTAGCCCCTCTTCTTGTTCCTTCCACTCCAAACATCCTTTCAAATGATACGAGGGAGGCTGATACCCTCCCCACAGATGGGCCATCCAGGTTGCAAGAACAGCTGTTTAATGCCTCAGTCTACTGCCTCACAGTCAGGTGACTGAAGCAACTAAATTCAGCAGGCAACCCTTGCATAAATCCAATATTTGAGTTCAAGTTAGACATCATACTCCGGCCTCTACAGACAGAGCACTTTCTCATTAAGTGTTCATGCTTTGCTTTCATCAGGCATGCAGGAGTACAGCTTTATCTTTCTTTCAGGCCCTGACCCCGAGCCCACCGCCTCACCCAGCTGCCAGGAACTACCCTTTATATGTATGAACTGATCCTGGAGCACATAAAGAATTAACCCTGCGTATCTTAAGTCCTCTCTTTATACCCACCCTTCTTTCCCTTCCTCTCATAGCTCTAGCTGCTTTTGTAATTTCCTTCCTCCCTTGCGTTTGATGTGGTTACGTAACCCTTGTCAGCCCTCATCTCCTCCGCCTGGAGAGGTGAGCCCTGGCTCGCCTGAGCCTTGACTCTCTTACAGGCCCTGAACACCAAGGCGATCATAGAGCTTCCACCCCGTGCTTCTGGTGACACAGAAAGGTATTTTCATGTAGTCAAACCCAAAGGAAACATCGTGTCTCGCCTTTTCCAGAAGAGAGATTGTTCTGCAGAAGAAATGGTCGCTGCGCTGTGACTTTAGCAGAAGTCTGTGGCAAAACTGACCACTGAACCTTGTCTGCAGATACCTCCCAAACACTCGTAACCACAAGAACATCTTCATTCTCGAGCCAATGCTGCTCCCTCTTTTTACAGCATTTCACAAGCCTTACTGTTCCTAGCATGTCTGGAAAACAGAAACAACAATGCTGCGACAATGCTGGAGTTAGTTTCACTTGATTTCCCAACAGCAATCTCATCCTGAGTTGTTTACATCACTCTGCCTTGGCCCTCAAGGTTACTTATTTGAGGAGGTTAATGCTGCCTTGTTGAAACAGGTCGATGAAACGAACCATGTGAACACTAATCTCTCGTGGAGTGCTGCCTGGGTACTGGCACCAGCAGGCTGACAAACAACTGGGCTTTTCTCAAAAATAAACTAACCCCCAAAACTAATCTCTTTCCCCCCAGAAAGAAAGTGCTATAGTTCTGCTGTTGCTCACAATGCAGCACTAAGCCAGATCAGCAAGATTTGCAAGGCAGCTTTTCCTGTGTGTCAAACTCCAGCTGGAACTCTTCAAATCCACTTGTGCCCTTACACATTGAGATGCCACCGAGACAGCTTCACATGCAATCTCTCGTTGCCGTGTTTATTTTCCAGCCTCGTGAATAGTGAGCTGTTAGTACCTACAAGATAATAACATACAAGCAAAAAATCTCTGCTTTTTCAGGCAAGACCTTGTTTTTTGCCAGCCGTTGGGAATTCAAGGGAAGACGAAAGGCAGCCTGTTCCAACGTTGACTCCAGAATGCTACTTTAGCACTGTTGTCCATAGACAGCAAGAAAGGCGCATCAGTCATGAAGCTCAACCTAAGTGCTCTTAACATCACTGGAAAGCCGGAGTTAAATGTCTTTTTCTTACCTGTGATGTTTGTGTATGTCAGGTCATTCCTTGGCAGACTCTTGGGACTCACTTCATAGGAGCGTCTCCTGAGGCACAGGAGCCGTCCCGCTCTCTTGAGACTGAATTTTTCTTCCGGGAAAGGTACTACAGACATCTCTGCCCCTACTGAGTTCAGCAGGCCTGCCTGCGTGTAGCAGCTTGCAAAACTGGGCCTTGGTAGTATGAGTGAAACCAGTTAACTTGAGGGTGGCCCCAGGGAGCCATTGCTTATTGCTTTACAGTAGTGTCCAGGACATTCTCCCCGCTTTCCAAGTTGTTTAGATGTCACATCCCTCTCCCTGCCCCATGGTGTTTGTAAGGAATGATTTTCAGTGAGAGCCGATTTGAGATGGCACAGCATTTGTGTCCCAGTGAGGAAAACCTGCACGTTTCAACGTCAAGCCTATGACTAAACCACTCTCCCCTGCTGTCAATTTGGTAATGATCAGTTACCACTGTAATCTCCAGGCACGAGACTATCCCTTCCTTTCTCTTCAATGCCCTTGAGCCTATCTTTTATGACAAATTCAGGAAAAATCTTTTCTAGCTAAAATTGATTCTGTAAGGGGCTGGACTAGGCCACAAGTCCAAGTATTTGCAGGCACTAGTCTTCCCTAAGAGCATTATGGAATACAATGCATCCACCCCACCAGTGCCCTTGCCTTTGGAAATCATCTGTAAGTCTGAAAGGGCATCACCGAGACTTGAAAATTCAGAACAGTGTCTCCAGAGCAGAAGCAGGGATCCCATCTCCTTCACAGCTGAAGCTCATGGAAATCAGAAGAACAGAGTGGTGGACTCCATGCAGAGCACCAAACAAGTGTGCAGCAGACTTCCAGGACATCTCTGCTCACGTACAAAAGCCATCAGGTGGCAATAGTTCCATAAATAGGTAAGGAAGGGGGAGGTAAGCTTAATAGGCTGATTTTGTATTCAGAAGAAATGTTCACTATGCAGAGGTTTAGCAAATTCTGCAAAACGTGTGTGAAATCTTGGAGCAGAGCTGTGCCCTGATCTTCCTGAGGAACATCTACGAGGTGGTTATGTTACATTGGCTCCTTGTGGCACTGTGATGAGAGCTCTATTTTCAGTGCTTTCTCTCAGAGCTGCCCCCAGAAGTTTCTTCTTTGAACAGTTTACCAAATGAACCGTCCTTTTTCTCAGAGCAGGTTGACTGACAGTTTTCATGAAAATTATGCACTTTCACAAAGGAATTTAAAGGTTGTAAGAGGACACTGAGCACAGGATCAGATCCATAATTTGAAGTTAACAGGTCATATGAAGAAGATAGAAAAAAAACAGGGTGAAAAAAAAAGTTAGTCTACATGTAGTTGTACTCCTCCCCTCATCACAGTAGCCAGCAGCTGGCACCACAGGTTTCAATCTCATCCCACAGGCCTGGGCACAGCAAACTTATCCAATAGCTCAGTGCCATTCAAACAAATTCCTTTGTGCATGGAAAAACCCTACTGAGCGGTGTGTGCCAGGGCAGTCCCTTCCTGTGTAAACACTGATGGTGCTCTTGAAGCAGCAAAGCAAGGCACTCCTGGGGAGGGTCTGAGGCACCTCTCAGTAAAACCACATCCAAGAACCACTCTTTTTCAGTGACCTGAAATGGAGAAATCACTAAGAAAAGCGACACAGGCACCCCTGCCAGGTGCCATTACGAGTCTGACAGAGAACTACAGTGAGCATGAGCAGTTTTCATTACTACCAGATCACCAGGCTGGCACTTAAGAGACAAAGTAGATGAAAGGTATTGGCACTATTACCTCCTGTAACTTGTTCTTGCAGCAGCGACAGAAGGGCAGCAAGGGTTAGTTGCTTACATCATGGCCATTTTGAGGGTCTAACTTCCAACTGCTCTCTTGCCTGGCTGTGAAGTGCTGGGCGTTTTCTCTCAGTACACCACAGAGATAAAAGTTTTACCTACTTGGATCTCACCTATTTCTCCTCTCAGAAGCACTTGCCATGCTTAGTCCAATGACTCGCAATGAACACAGCTGTATCAGCTATTGCTTTTTTTCTCCAAAAACTACATTAGAAAAGGTGCACAGTATACACTACTCCAGGGGTATCTTTTTGACACTATCAGTGTAGACTTAGCACAGCAAGATCACCACACATGCAGTTTATACTCTACCTACTTACAGATGAAGGCTTCCACAAGAAGCCGGGGTAAGTTGCTTGCTAAAACCATCTTCTAGCAGTAATCACTTTATAAATAAAGCAAAATTTACTGTCCTCTCAAGATGATGCATTCTTGGCATGCCAGAGATGTTTCAGTTCTCCAAAAACACCATTCTCATGTTTCTCTTTGTTCAGATCAAGGTATAATTTATGTCCTGATAGAGCCCAGAATAGCCATTCAGCATAAAGGGCACTTCTGCATTAATCTGTGCCCCATGACAGCAGGATGCAGTTTGAGATTGTTTTTTTTTTTGTTCATGACTGTTAAGCACATGGATTTAACAGGAAATCCAAGTATGGTCAACCATTTTATTGGTGTTGTCCCTAGATCTTGGAAATCTGACAGTGATGAAATCGGTGCTTTTAAATATTTAAAAAACAAATGACTATAATTAGCTCTGAAATTATGTTTCTGGACTAATTCAGGCCTGCTGTTCATTCAGTTTCACATTCTGGAACTGAATAAATAGATCCTGGAAAACAAAGTCCTTTTATTGCTGAATAGATGGGCTGCTTCACTGAATAACTGAGAGCAAAACAGTACGGAGAAGGCCAACATCAGGGAGATTCAGTTTCCACACACTGTTTAAGAAACAGCAGTGTCAATACAAGCATCCAGGTTCACACAAGCTTTGCCATTTCCTCAGTACTCTCAGAGTTGAGTCCTACACTGTCAGAAAATTCACACACCTATTGCAGACAGAGACAAAAATCAAAGCTGTGTCAGAGCTATTTTAAGAACAGCTGCCTGAATCCAAGAGCACTTGTATGGTAATAATAATAAACTCAAAAACATTTAAAACAAAGAATTTTAATAACTTCTCTATAACAAATAATTAATCAAAGAGGCCAAATCCCATGTCATCATCAGATTCTTCAGATTCCTCTTTCTTCTCTTCTTTCTTCTCCTCAGCTGAAAGAACAAAAGACCAAGTGAATGGTCAGTATTAACACTGCACCACAGATTTTCAAGATACAAGTTTTGGTGTTCTCAGCTCCCCTGCTACTGGTATTGGAGCCTCCGTGGCTCATCTCATTCCCTTTCAGGAACCCAATACAAACACTGAAGGGATACAGACACTACTATTGCAGGGACGTGCTTAACACCACCAGGTCTCTTTGATTCTCGGTTCTAAGCCAGACCAATCCTAAGGCAGATAAAGAGCAAATGCTTCTGGCTGTCCAAAGGAAAAGTAACTGTTCAGTTTACATTTCCATCACATACTGAACTGCCAGAGTGGAGAAGCCTTGAAATGTGGACTCAGTGGTTAAGCTGTTAGCAGAGACAAAAGGAGTTGCCCTGTGGCCACGCCTCTCCACTGATACTCACCCGCAGCAGGGGCAGCAGCTGCGGCAGGAGCAGCAGAGCCCCCTCCAGCAGAGACTGCCACTGCTCCCCCAGCCGGCATGCTGGCAAGTTTCCCATTACCTGAGTGGGACACAAGAGAAAGAATTTATTTACATGCTCATCCCAAGCACAGAAGTTAGGGGAAATGGAAAAGTGCAGAAAAAATAGATCCTGTCTCATGGACTGAACCTGGCACTATCTGCTGAAAGGAACAAGAGGCTGCACCCATGATAAATATAAACAGTTTTGTGAAAAATACTCAGGAGTTTTAAGATTCACAAAGGTTTATCTCAAGAACTGGCAGCATATTAGAAAGTTTTTTTCTGTACACAAAGTCCCTGTCTTTTTTCCAAAAGATGTCATAAAAATAGCAGCAAACACATCCAGTTTCACACCCCCATATTGTTCTCTGAATAGAGCACAGTAGCCCAGAAGGGGATAATGTACCTCAAAAGTAACCTATCAGCAGCACTGGCTTCCCCTGCTCCTTTTTTTTTTTTCCCTTTAAGAGTAGAGAGAACTCTGAGGGCATAACTGGATCACACTTACAGGAGAGAAAGGGAAAGACTGATTTATTTATGGCAAAGAGTACAGTATTTTAAACAAATTCCTCAGCACCCTATGAACCCTATTGCATCTCCTTTGAGACTTCTGACTCCTGCTCGTATTTGGAAAGCCAGCTGGTTCTCTGGCCTCTGTCTTTCAGATACCAAGGCTCTCTTGGCATTCAAAGGTCACGTACCCGCTATGTTTGCCTGTATTCCAGTTTCTGGGAATCAGTTTCTAAATAATTCTCTGTTACTTCAAGCTGTAATAAACTAGCAAAGTAAACAAACATGTTTCATATGCATGTCAGTATGTTCTGAGAAACAATTTATTTGAAGTATTACAGAAAGAGACAGTGAAAGTGTGTTGTAACCACATGCATAATAGCTCTCTTAGGTCTTTCAAACCACATGGATAAAAATGTCCAGTGCTTGCTCCTGACAGCAAGGCCAGGCAAAGTCCTGGCAACCTTTAAGCAAAAATATGCCTGCAAATTCCCTCGTGCCTACACACTTGCAAAAAAATAAAAACTCGTTAATCAGAAACCTTTGCACTACCTCAGCCCTGCTTTACTTCAGCCCTATGACCCAGTCAATTCGTGTGAAAAGTTCCAGCTTCAGTAAGAGCACAAATTTCTCTGGGAATCAGCCCTCAGAGTTCTGTCTCAGGGAAAAGGAGAGCTCTAGAAGAGGTGTGCACTGGAGAGGCTTGTGCTCATCGCAGAGGGTGGAGCTGCCCCCCAATGCCAAAGGTCTGTTCTTTACATCTTTCCATCACTGGCACGCACAAGTGGGTGAAACACACCACATCTCCCAGAGAGCTCAAAGGACAGCTCAGTCTCTTATCAACATGTCCAGAAAACTGCGTCATGAGCAGACTACCAGTAAGCTCACACATGCTCGAGTTCTCCAGTTTAATGTGGTCCACAAGCGAAACCCAGCAGATACTGGCACTGACCTGCAGGGAATTAGAATGGACCTGGTTTCACCCAGTTCAGCCGTGATGCTGAACGGACAGAGTGAGGGACTCGGCAGCAATTCTGCTCTCTCAGGTCTAGGCCATCAACATAACAGAGGCAATTAATTACTTGGGTCACTCAGAGACTCTACTTACCCTGAGCAATCACATCTTCAATGTTTTTTCCATTCAGCTCACTAATAACCTGCAAGTAAAATTTAAAATGTTCAGAGCTTCCAAACAGCATGAGAAAAAGCTAAATTTAAACAAGCACTGACGAATCATCACCTACAGCACCTCCATCCTGCTGCTTATGTAGCCCCAAAATTCCCTACTTCTCAGTGCCAGGAACAGAACATTGACATGAAAACTTCAGCTAAGTCCTTTATACTTTAAGTGCTTTCATGAAATCTGTTACTAAATTCATAATGAATCCAAGGACCTTGCGGAAAGGAGGATACAGAGATGTTGTGGGGCCAATTAGGAAGCCCCACCAACAGTGTGTTAGTCACTGAGGGACTAACATTTCTTGCTTAATGCCCCCTGGGAGGCTCTGAAGCACTGGGTTCTGGACCCAAAACCAGAGGGTCCCATTCCTAGCCCTACCAAATGTTAACAGCCAAGCTATTGTATCCTTGCCCTGGAACACAGAGTTCCAACTTTAATTTTACTACCATTGTTGTATAACCAGGGATGACAAAAGCACAACACAAACCCAAAAATTGCTAAAGCAAGCAAGCACTTCAAAATAACGCTCCAGAACTTGGTGGTGAGTCCCAGCTATCAGGAGGCAGTGGCCAAAGCTAAAGGACTTTAGCCAAGAGCTTTTTACCAGGCACCTTCTGCTTATACAGAGCATGGGATGTGTGAAACCATGAGCCTGCACGACCACTCCATCCAGGAGAAAGGTGCTTTTAAGACTTCACTACGTTTACACCGGCTTAAGATACAGCCTATGCAAAAATTAATCATGACCAAAACAGATTCCAGAACAGCTTTCCAAATATTGGACGATCAGAGAAAGCAATTCATTTATGAAGTTATTAAACCTAAAGGAGCCAAAGATAGAAGACCTGGCACTTAAACAGGAGCACCACGAGTTCAAACCAACATCCCAAACCATAGTAAGGATGCTGTCAGCTCAGCCAACCCACTGTCTGGTTGGGCCTAGGGTAAAACACTGGGAAAACAGTTTCTTTATACCTTTACCTCTCTGGAAACACTTCACATACGAGTATGGGACAAATGATAAGATCATTTTATTGGTTCTTGCCCTTTTTTCCCCATGGCCAATTATTTTTAGGTCCACAATGCTGAAGATCTGTTATATCACATATAACATTCTAATTAAGGTACTCTCTTTAAATGCATTTGAGGATAATATATAGGAAGATTTCCGAAATCAATTCCAAAGTGGTTGTGTTGAAAGAGAGGCTTTTAATGTCCATGTTAGGATTTGCCTATGTTTCTTGGTGGAGAAACAAATGCTCCTTTGCAGCACACTAAGAATGTATTACTGAGTACCAGGCCTTCAGAAGGGTTAGCTCTGAATCGATACTGACCAAAAATAAAAAGTGAAATTTCAGTGCAGACTAGACACGATGTCAGAACATTTTCAACGCATCCTTATATGCATCCACCATCTCAATGAGGGTGATTAGACTGAACCAGCAGAAGTCAGCAGCAACTGACAGAGACCTTTGCGGAGGACAGGAGTTGAATAAGAAAGCCAGACTTCTAACAAAAGTTGTAAAAACTTATGATTGGCTCAGAGAAATCACACAAGTAAAGATCAGCGAATGTCTGGACAAAGTAAGAGCAGATCAACAGCGAGGCAACGGGAACACTGAAGCCAAGGAAACAGCTCCAATGTCTGGTGCTGGCTGGGACACCTGGAATTAAGAGGCAACGCCACCTTGTTCATGCGTTCATCGTCCGTCTCGATGCCGACGCTGTCGAGGATCTTTTTCAAGTCCTTGGACGTGGGGGACTCGTTGCCCCCGAGCACTGCGAGCAGATAAGCTGCGACGTAACGCATCCTGCAAGACAGGAGGAGTCTTCAGCACGACCGGGTTACGTGTGCTCGGAGGGAGCTCATCCCTTCTCCCTCCCTCTGGAGCCACAATCCTTTAACTCCACTTCCAAGGGAGAACCCGCGGCCCGGGAGGGCCACGCTGCCCAGACCGTGCCAGCCCGGGGCCCGCACGCGGCAGCCCGGCACACGCTCCCGGCACACGCTCCCGCCCTGCGCCGCCCCCGCACGCCTCTCCCG
>VZTA01018031.1:0-25658 GCA_013398855.1 Mohoua ochrocephala | reverse complement strand
TCCGTGTGCAGGGGTGTGTGTCCGTGTGGGGGGTGGGTTGTGTCCATGTGCGGGTCTCTGTGTCCGTGTGCAGGGGTGTGTGTCCGTGTGGGGGGTGGGTTGTGTCCATGTGCGGGTCTCTGTGTCCGTGTGCAGGGGTGTGTGTCCATGTGCGGGGTTTTGTGTGTCCATGTGCAGGTCTCTGTGTCCGTGTGCTGGTGTGTGTTTCAGAGTGTCTGTGCCAGCACAGGTCTGTCCATGTCTGTTGGCCCCGAGGCTGCCTCTGTGGCCTCCGGAGCTGCCCTCTGGTTCCTTCACTGACAGTTTTACAAAGCTGTAGCAGGTGGACTTCTTTCTTACACGTGTCTGTAAGGGGGCTGTGTACACGTTATGCACAATGTCTTTGTAAGAAATGATCACCTTTATACTAAAGCAGTAGTTTCACTTTTACCCCATTGGCACTCAGTTTCACAACGCAGGTTCAACGAGGACCCAGCACAGTTTACGAGCTGCCTCTGGGCTCTGCTTCCTGTTCTTTGTGCCCTTACATTTCTGTTCTTTCAGGGTGAGGCATTGCTGCTCTTTCAGGGGGTGACGCCTCCCCCAGACAGCGCCTTGGAAACATCGGTGCTGCCGTGTCCCACAGGCTCACACTGAAAGCACAGCTCCTCAGGGTGTTGCTGGGGCATTAGCTTGTTTCTGCTGGCCTTGGACGTTAGAGCCAGGTTTGTTCTAATTCTGCATCACTCAAAAGAAACTTCTGTTCAGCAATTCGATCCATGGCAGGGTTTACAAAGAGCTCCCGATATTCACACCATGAGGTAGTTTAATTGCCAAGCTCAGCACAGACGTGCCTTTTCTAACCCCGTCCCTGGCCCTGACACGTTTTCTCTGCTGCCCTTTGTCCACTTGCTTTTATCCCAGTGACACTTGGTTTCACAAACGGGTTCGATGAGGGCCTGTCACAGTCTGTGAGCCACCTCTGGGCTCTGCTGCTGGCTCAGCTCTCCCTGCCCCAGTTTTCTTCTCCACTTGTAAAGCTTCCCACTAAGGCACCTTGAAATCTGCATTAGGCATAGGCATCTACATTTATATCTTTTAAAGTTAATATTGGTCTTCATTCTGATGGTGCGTAATTGCTCCATTCCCTGCTGAGATGTTGGCTGGAAAAATTCAAAGGTTTTCTCTAGGAGGAGAAGCCTCTGTGACATCTGTCACGCTGCATTTCTGTGCTCACTGCCTCCAAAGCTTTCAGTAACATGCATGTAATCTTTCCTACCATCTTGCTGTGATTATAAGCTGTCTCCAGCCACTCTGGACTGGGGCAGTAGGCCTTCATACTGCACCTGTGTTCTCTTCCAGAGCCATCTTTCCTCCTCTCCTTGTCCCAGCTGCCTTCTGGTGCTGCCAGTGCCTGCCTGCCTGGCAAGTCAGAGCATGTCTGGACCCTGTGGATGAGATGCAGAAGATGGCAGAGCTGCTGGGGCTCAGGGATGAGTGCGGGGAGGGGACTTCAGGGGCTCCTGCCCTCGCTGGCTCCTGCCTTGCGGACAACAGACTGAACCTGGATGTTTATCCTGACGGCTGCCGCCGTTTCCTCCAGCTGTTCAAGGAGCAACGGGGAGACGTGGTCCAGGTCGAGTTCCTCCGGCTCAGCAGCAACGATTGCCTCCTTGACACCACACTGGGCAGCCTTCCTCATCTGAAGCACCTGAAATCCCTGGTGCTTAAAGGTAAATTCTGGGGCCCATCACCATCCAACTTTTCTAGGCTCAGATTTTTTGTAAAACCTTCTCTCCACATCTGCAGGACAAACTGCCCCTGGAAGTGTTTTGTTCCAGTGCCCCTTACCTCAGCTTTGGCTCAGCCTTGCTCAGGGCTGAGTGCAGATTTCAACAAGATACAGCTTCTAGACTCTTACTTCCTCCCTTTGTTTCTACAGCTGCCTGGGGACCGGGTTTTTTTGGACTCCGGTTGGTTTGATGCTGCAGAATTTTCTATAGCCATTCTCTAGAAGAAGAGCATTTTTTGCGGTTATGCAAGAAGAGGGGGGTTGAAAGGTGTTGAATCTCTTGGTAAATGTTCAGCCCCTCTTTCATTTTTGGGAGTATAATAAGCTGTCTTTGCTGTGTTTCCATCTGAATCAATTCGTGCTTAATCCTTGCTTACTGTCAGTGACTGTAGGTTTAGCAGAGTTCAAGACAGACCAGAAGAGGCTGATCAACATTTTATCTAAAGTAGGACACAGGGTGTGCGTGTAATTTGGCAAAGTGTAATAACTGTTAGAGCTATAAATATTAGATCATTCTTTGACTGTCTCATCTATTTTTTGTGGGAGGATCTCAATACAGTTTGTATAATTTCTGCCTCAGACTGAATCATTTGCTCTTTGGGAGGTAGAATTTTAAAAATAAGTGAGAAAAAAAGAGGGAGTTTAGGGGCAGAATTCAGGGTTCTAGCTGAAAAATGAAAAGCCTGAGGTTTGTTTCTATATCTGTCACTAATTTCTCATGCGAATAATTTGACTTGTCTTTTCCCCCTTTAGTAAAGTGGCAATTACAGCAGTACCTTTTATCAGTCTTGTTTTGTGAGATGTACACACACCCTGAGCATCCTGAAGTGCAATAAAGCAGTTCACTAAGATCTTATGTACAAAGTGCAACGTGCCTGTTAGTTTGGTTGTTCTCATTTTGTACCATTATGCAGCATAAAAAAATGTTTGGTGCCCTCTGCTGTATATGGATATAAATAGAAAACAGTGGAGAGGGTCTATGAAACAATGAACAAATGGAAAAGTTTGGAAGCTTCAGTTTCCTTTTGTTTGCTCAAATTATTTTCCCCGGGTGCAGCCCTCCTCCAATTTGAGTGTCACAAGCTGGGGTAAGGAACTTGCATTCTTCCCTCTCTGTGCTGTCTGAATTACCTACAAAATACTGAATTACCTAGTTTTCCCCTACATTTTCACTGCTTTCCTCATGTCTGCCCTCCAGTCTTACAACAGCAGATCTCAGTCCTCAGGGCTGTTTGCTCCTCAAAAGCACGGACAAAGCCTTGAGGGCTATCAAGGAGTATTTCCTTGATCCATAAAGTGTTGCGTGTTGGGCACTGGTAGTGAGGAAGAAGTGGGGAAGGAGAGTGGGAGGCTTGGAGGTATATGGGCCACCCTGCTGAAGGGTGGTAAATGTGTGGGGTGCCCTGGCTCACTCTGAGCTTTGACCCCACGTGTGTTTAGCAGAGCTGTACTGGTTCACTGTGGCATCTCCTGATTTCATAACAGGTCTTCACCATTACACCCCTTTCACTGATCAGGAAACTGAGGCATGGAAAACTCACTTCTCTGAGTCCTTTGTGATTAGTGCTGCTCATTGTTATCAGTAACTGCCCATCTTGTGGATCTCTGTGCTAAGGAGTCTCACATGAGGCTGGTGAGCTCTCCTGGTAGCACACCGACCTCTTCCTCCACTTCCCTCCACCCAGGTGGCCATGCTAGGGATGAGTTTGGTTCCTATCAGCATGGCTCCCTGACAAGCTTGCCACCAGACTTTGGGAACCTGAAGTGTCTCACCCACCTGGATCTCAGCTTCAACAGACTCTCCACCTTGCCGAGCTGCATTCTCCACCTCCCCAGCCTCCGTGCGCTCCTGGTGAGCCACAACAGCCTGGTGACACTTCCTGAGGACTTTGGCTGTCTGAGGAAACTGACTTTCTTCTCTGCGATGAAAAATCAGCTGAAAGACTTACCTCAGAGCATTGGGGAGCTGTCAGTGCTGCAGGATCTGGATCTCTCAGAAAATGCTTTGGAATTGCTCCCCGAAGAAGTTGGGAATCTGCACAACTGCACAGAGCTGGATCTGTCTGGGAATCGCTTATCGAACATCCCAGACTCCCTAGGTATGTGTTTTATTGGGGAAGAGAAGGACATGGGCTTGCCAAGCTTTTGGTACAGCCTGGGACCTCTGAGACCCTTGGTCTCTGTCCCCAGAGCTGTTAGCATAAACCATGTTCTATTGGAGCCAAATGGAAGGGGTGGCCAGAAGGATCGTGCTTGGTTCAGTCAGTGCCTTTGAGCATTAACAACTCTCTGGACCACACTTTGTGTTTCCGTGGACCCACGACACTGCTGAGATCTCAATACAATTTACAGCGACCGAGGATCTGGCCTGGCTGGTTTTGGGTAGCACCTGGGACTGGTAACAGAAGAGCTGAGGTTTGATGGGATGCAAATCTGGGCTTGAAATCACACTGTCCAGTGTGGACCAGTCCACGGAAGTGGGCTCTAACTTCTGCTGCCCAGCTTCCTGGGTCCTGTATTATTTTGTGACCGAGGTTGTTTTTGATGCTGTTAACAGAAGTGTCTTACTTGTAGCTGGGTGCTGAAAAGCAGAGGACAGAGGAGGCTGCCTTGCCTCTCAGCTAATTCCTTGCACTCCTTTATTTTGTGAGCTAAAGAGATGTTAGGCTTTTGTGCTTTTCCCTCATTATGTGTGTGTTTACACGGGCTGAGGAGAGAGGGGGGTTGGAGCTGACGTGCAATGCAATTAACAGCACGGATGGGGGGTCACTTCTTGTTCCAACCTGCAGCCAATTTGAGGTGTCTGCGTCGGCTGCATCTCCACAGCAATCTCCTGGTGACAGTCCCTGCCTCGCTTGCCAGCCTGCCCAACTTGTCCAGACTTGATCTGCAGAACAACTGCCTCCGTGCCATCCCCGCTGAGATCCAGGCCTTGCCGTTCGTGCGCGTCCGAGGCAATCCCTTGGGAGAAACGGAACCATCCCCGCAGGCTGGTAATTGCAAGGCTTCTGCTGCTGTGTGTTCTGCCCAGCTGTTCCCTCACTCAGCCCAGCATGGTGTAGATGGGTTTGGATTAGAGAAGACAAGCAGGGGGGAATCAGATCAGCATTTATTTGTCTGGAATAATTATTAAGTTGCAAGGATACAGACAGTACTAGTTATGTTTTTATGAGGCCTATCCCAGTCTGAAGGGCTCAGTGGGCCGTGGAATTGGGCCTTCTTGGTAGGGTTTTACAGTGGAAGTGAAAATGGGATTCACAGGAAATAGATCAGGAGAGGTCCCGAAGGGGGTCCGGCCTTTTTAGCAGAGGCGAGCACCAGTTCCTGGACTTGCTGCATGGCCCTAAGGCTGTGGTGGCTCATGCTAGAACCTCAAAGAGCAGCAGGGGGTCATTCTGCTGTGCAGTTACCTCCTGCTTTCCTGAGGTTCACAGGCTGCAGAGGAGCAGCTCTTTGTCCAAGAGGAAGGTGATGAATGAGCAGGAATCTGATCAGGGTTTCCCCCGATCACAAGAGCAAGCACTGATTCCCAGGGGTGGCCCCAGGCAGTCAAACATGGCCCTGAGAGCTGCAGAGGTGATAGACTGAAGTATTTTCTAATTCCCTCTGCTTCTGAGTTTCCCTGGGGGAGAGCCAGCATTTCCAATATGTCTTGGGACCTCGAGTCCTCTTGCTATCCTCTTGCTGCAGTGTGACCAGGATTCCATAAGTGACTTCTGTCAGATTAGGATTAAGCCAAAACTGTTCAGCCTTTCTTGTCTACCTTGGTTTAAGTAACCTCTATCTCCTCCTCCTACCCAAGTCTTCTTATTACCACAGATAAGTCCAGTACCAGAAGGCTACAAAGACTCTTCCTTGCATCAGGAGAGGGCAGGTAAGCCTCTCTTACTAAGAACTTACATAACTGTGGTGTAACAAGGTCCCAACAAGATTGGTGCGTGGTGGGTATTGCAGGAATGTAGAGGAGCCTATCGCCTCAGTAGGCCAGTCAAACGCAAATGTGAGATTCTTCTGTTGATTTTTGGAGGGCTGAAGTCATTGCAGTGTCATACATTCATGCGTTTCTTCTGGAAGCTTTACTGTCACCTCTGAAGGCTGCAGAGTGGTCCTGGCCTGTGGCATCCATTTCTACTTTCCTCCGGGGGCTGCCTCTGATCCTCTGCGGATCTACTTCCGATCCCTCACGCCGGATCCTCAGTGGGTAAAGCTGAGACACCATGATGTCCTGCTGAGTAGAGTCCTGGAGCTGCAGCCTCATGGGGTCCAATTCCAGCAGGTGAGGATACACCCAGCTCCCCTCCTGATGCATCTGCCTTTGCAGTAGCTCAGTAGAGTCTTCTGAGAGCACCTTTGGGACCTGTGAGACAGTTGCCCCCGTCCCTGCTGCCTTTAAGCAGCTGCAGGACCGCCCTCAAAGAAGCCCTGCTGCAGAGAATCAGAAAGGACACAGCCAGCTTCTCTGGCGCTGTGCTGGCCTGGCACCTTTGCCTTCCCCACTGCTTCTGATTGAGCTGAGCTGTAACCTTTCTCACTCACAACCCCCCTGCTCTACCAGAGGATAAGTCCAGCACCTGGCCTTAGCCTGCAATGAGAATGGTTTGCATCCTTCTCTAAAAGTCTGATTGTGTGGTTTGCATTCAAGCTGGGGAGTAGTTACACCACCAGCCCCACCATGGCTGACAGCAGCTCACTGCAAAAGTTGCTTTGCCCTTTCTGCTCAGAAGCTGCTGAACTTTTCCTGCCATCAGAGTCCATAGCAGACCTGATGTTTCGTGTCACCTCCCCGGAGGCTGCAGCGGAGAGCAGTTTCTTTCACTCCCTGCATACAGGCTGTGCTCTGCCCTCCCTCTTCTTGTCTGCATAGGAAGCCACAGAGCAGAGCTGGGCTTGGGTTTATCCTTTCTATTGGGTATCTCAAAGGAATGCTTTCTTGCCAGGAGGTGCAGATCTGGATGCCATATATCTGCCCTCAAACCCCTCACCAGCATGAGGTGGTAGTTCGGACCTTCAGCGGGCAGAGCTGGAGAGATCTGAGAACAAGAGTGAAGCAGAAGAGAAAGTCAAAGGTGAGCAGATTGAAACTACCAGTGACACACTTCGTTCCTTTTCCCCTCTTTGGTTTTGCCCAGCCAAGAGTGAACCCATTTAAAACATCTCATGAGCTGTGTTTTGACCAGCTGCTATAAAATGTAGTGGATTTCAGCTCCAGATTTCCTCTCTCGTGGAGGTGTGTCTCCTGGAGGTGGTGAGTTGCAGCCTGCCATGCTTCATCCCTGATCTAGTACTTTCTTCTGCTTGGCTGATACTCATTTTCCTGCCTTTATTGTATTAAGTTATATGCCTATGTATTTTCTTCCCTGTCTTCTGTTACAGAAGTGTGTGGCCCACTGTTGCGTCCTTCACTTCTCTTGGTTCCTTGTTGTGTCTCGACTTGTGCAAAATGAATGCAAAGTGCCAGCAGAGGGAACATTGCTCTTTTCCAGTGTGGATCCAAACATCAAAGTGATCTTTCCTCCCGGAGTCACCAAAGAGCCTCGCAGTGTCAAGCTGCAGGTATGCATGCTTTAAAAAGCAAGCTTTGGTGAGCTCTGGTGCAGCTGCTGTCTCATGCCCAGTACAGAACTGAACAGAGAGGTCTGCCCTAGGATAATTCATGTCTAGACGCTGTTGCTTCATGGGCTGACCCATCTCAGATCACCTTCTCTCTTAACTTCCCTGCCTGCAACATGGGCCGTGCTCCATGCTGCCCTGTGTGGGAAAGGGATCTCCAGCAGATCAGCAGGTAGCTGCTAGGAAGGGAACACAAGAAGATTTTGCCTCTTCTTCCCTTGCAAATCTGACCCTAGCAAAATGGCTCAGTGAGAAGCGGGGGTGGTGGGGGAATCTAATGCGGATCTAATTCTAAAATCACCCCACTAAAATTAATTGTTCTGTAGAGCTGCTAGATGCTCCTGTAGTACCTTAAGTCCACCCCAGCTCGACAGGCTGCCAGACTTCAGCCAAAGTTCGCTGTGCTTTATTTCTCAACGGGCCCTGCAGCAAGAGCAGCATTTGCCTGCTGGGTGCTGGAGGAGCTGAGGGAGCAGTATGGGAATTTGGTGCCTGACTGCTCTGCTCACTGCGCTGTCTGCCACATCCAGGTGCTGCCAGTCTCTGCAGAAGAGATAGAGGAAATCACAGCCAATGCAGGGTGCAGAGCCAGTCCCCTGCTCTACCTCTCCCAGGACTCCACGGTGGATTTTCTCAAGCCAGTGAGAATTCAGCTGCCCCTTCCGCCTGGAGTCACAGGTCAGCTTATTCCCAAAACTGATGAAGAGAAATGCCGTATTTGGAAAACCACAAATGGCAAGAGAGAATTTTGTTTGCCTCTCCTGTTGTTAATAAAGCTTGCTGCTTTTCCTGCAGGAACAGCAAGGTGTGTCTGCTGAGTGCATGGTGGTGCAGAGCGGTGGGAGCTGAAGGTAGTTCAGGTTCATCAGATCAGTGCTGGGGTTCACAGACCAGACAAGCTGGGAGATACACAAGCCACATGTGTACTTAAACTGCTGGTTTTAGTATGGCAGATTGGAGAGGCACTCCTGCCCATTGGGGACATGCCTTGTAAAAGGGCTTTGATTCAAGATTGGGAATAGCTTGAAGCAGGAAATGAACATGCTGCCTCCAGGGGTCTGCCTTCTCTTTCCCTTGCTTATGAATCAGGTGCTGAGCCACTGCAGTTAAAAATGTATGATCATATGCTAAGCCACATCCCACTCTGGAAACTGCTAAAACCAGCCTCAGTCGTGCCAGGGATTCCTCTGTTTGCTGAGTACCCTGAGTCTCCTAACTCCTATTTTCTTTGGAAAAGAAAGCCTCTCCTGGCTTTCTTGTGAAGAAATGCATGGCCTTCATTATAACACTACCTGGTATTTGTATGTCTGAAGTACATCAGGATTGAAAAGTCTGTGAGATGTACATTAGAAAGAGATAGAACTTAATTAATAACCCTAGATTTTAGTGATGAGAACTGTCTAATGAATCTGTTGGTGGGAATCAGCACACTATGATTTTAAGTCTGCGTATTTTGCCAGAATATCCCAAAAGCAATGAGATAGCCTGGTCCTTTTATTGCTGCTCTTCTTTGACCAAATTTCAGTCCTGGATGCTGAAGAGAAGGCCGTGAACCCTTATTGGTGGCTTTAAAAAGTAAATCACCCCGACTGTGGCTGGGTTTGTAAAGCCATGAATAAAGGCTTCTGCTGCATGTAGCATCTCTTGATCATTGGTGTCTTTAGGGCTAAACTTGGATCGGTCAAGGCTGCATGTTCTCCATGGTGACCTGGAGGGCCAAACCTGGAACGACATTACCAGTGAGGTGGTGCTGGAATTCACCCATCTTTATGCAGTGTTTGAAGTCACTCACTTCTCCTGGTAAGTGCAGGATTAGTCCTGAGGAAAAGATGGGATGTTCTTCTGCCTTGCTTTTCCCACACTCTGACCAGAGGCCATGACATTAACTCCGTCTGTTCCCTTTTCCCTTTGCAAGTCAGGCCCAGCATAGCACTTTGTCTCTACCCATCATTCTTTAAAATCATGTGGGTGTGACACTGGCATCTTTCTCTGAGCAGGGTTCCTCCTTTTTTTGTTAATTCCTTGTCTCCAGGTACTGGCTGTGGTACACCACCAAGACCTACATTGGGGGCATTGCCAAGAAGGTCTATGAGCGGCTGCGGCTGTACCAGGTGAACTTCATTGCCCTGCAGAGGAAGAAGGATCCTGAGCAAGTCCTGCTACAGTGTGTCCCCAAGCACAAGGTGTGATCTGGGTTGCACTGCCTTGCTCCTGAGCTGCCTGAGCTTCTCTTTGTAGGATATAAAGTCAGCAGTGCACTGAATGGTCCTGTTCACTGCCCCAGACTCATGGCTGGGGTATGCTGTCACTCCACTGTTGGTGGTGTGATATTGACTCACAGGGAGCTGGGGGGAGGAAAAAACTCATTCTATGCAGTGGTAAATGCCATGCATTGATTTCCTCCCCTGCAAACCCTGAGGACTGAGCTGCTAAGATCAGCTGGGCCACAGTTGCTGGCCATATATGTGCTGTTATCATCCAGCAAACATGAGGCAAAACATGTTGGCTTAAATTTAAGTCAAAGTTTGCACGTCACTTGTCTGACATGGGCTAGTGGTGTGGGCAGCAGCACTGCTTTGTTTTCAGCTGCAGTGGTTAGAAATGGTACTTCTCCTGATGTTCCTTGCTGTTCACAGTTCAAGCACTGGAACAGAACATATGAGCACTCCTTAATCTGCTTCAGTGCAACATCAGGTTAGTTTATGCTGTGAGTGTGAGCTAATCTGGCTGACTTTGTCAAGAAGGAGATGGGAAGTGCTCACGCATTCTCTTCTGCTGCCTCTTCCTAGGGCTATCAGCCCTCAGCAGTGTTGCTTCAGATTAGTGTGAGTATGAGTGTGCAGCTGTGGAGAACGTGTCCCTTGGCAGGCAGTGCAGCTCGGTGAGGTGAGGGTTATTTTATCAGGCTGCCACTGCTGGGCTGCATATCCAGCTCTGCATAATCCTCTGCTCTGGTTGCTCCTCCTCTTTACCTGTGCTCCCGTGTTGAAGTGACCTGTGGACACAAACATCTGCAAGGATTTTTTATATTGGGTTCTGGGCTAAAACTGTCTCCAGATGAGGCAGCAATGACACTCAGAGTGAGATTGTTGTTTGGGTGTGTCTGTATTCCTGCTGGGAATGGTCATGGCGTGAGAGAGGTTTACTGTTACAAATAGAAAGAAGAATCTAACCTGACTCTTGCACTGCCACTGTGATCACACACTGCAAAGTCAAAATGAGCTTTCTGGTGTCTTCAGCTGTGTGCTATTGTAGCATGTGTCTTTTTGCAGAGAAAATGTATTTGAGTAGTGAGTGGGATATGGTAGCAAGGAAATTCCTCCTTGCCTTTGACGTTAAAAAGACCTGTTGAAAAGATAGAGACATTGCTGAAAATGCTTTTTTAGTGGGTGTTTGTTCATTTGTTTACATCCTTTTCATATGAAATAGTCTTCCCCTGTTGAAGGTGAGAGGAACATCATGGGTATAGAAACATGGGTCGGGGGACAGATGTGCTTCAGACCAAAAACAGGGTCCTGTGCTGTCGTCCTTGTCAGGTTGACCCAGTGCTGAAGAAGCTGCAGGACCGCTATCGAGGACCCGAGCCATCTGACATGGTGGAGATGTTTGAGGGAGAGCAATTTTTTGCAGCTTTTGAACGAGGCATCAGCATCGATATGGGTATGGCAGTACTGGGCTCCTTCTGCTCCTACCTACCTCTTGTCCTCCTCTGGCCCTAGACGTGTTTCTGCTGTGGGTTCTGCTCCTCCATGGCACTCCTCTCTGTCTCCAGCTCCCCCACTGCTCACAGCAGCCAGCCCCTGGATATTGAACTTGTCACATTCTCTGGTCACGCAATTTTTCTGTCTACTTTTCCTTATGAAAGTGCTGTTTGCAGACTTTCATTTCTTCTCCTGCTCTTGTAAACCTGCAGAGGGCAATAGCCAGGGTTAATTTTATGACTGATCTGCTTCTGCAGCCAGCTATGCCCTTCTCCTGGCATCTTAGATACCACACTGAAATGCCAGTGATGATCTAATTAGTGTTGCCCATTTCTGAGAGAACACATATAAAGCTTTTTATTTTTTGAGAAGGTATTTCTGAAATAATTCAGAGCAAAGAATTCCTCCTATTAGAAGAGAAGGAAAGAGGGAACAGGACAAAAACTCAAGATTATGTTTTATGTCCCAATGTGTCCAGACAGCTCTGAAATGAGCCATTTTCTGCAAAACCCGAACACACAGCTCAGTTTCATTGGTGTAAATTAAATGCAATTTAAAGTGCACTGGTCTTTCAGTGGAGTTCATGAGGCCAGAGTCTGTCCCCCTGTCCTGATTTAGGCTGGACTCTAACTAAATTTCCAGATACATACATACATGAATGTTGTACTTGATTATATTTTTTTCCCTTTAGCTCTATTTTGCACCCCTGCAGAAATGGTGAAGAGATGGGTGACCTATTTTTTGTGCATTACAGGGTACTATTGCAGTTGTTTCTGCCCTCCAAGGGATAGAATGAACTGAGATGGAAAGGATGTGCCAAGGATGGACTTGGCTCCATGTGTCAACCTGCCTTGCTTTCCATTCTTGAACTTGATCTCTACCTTGTGCTCATTCTCTTTTCTCACCTGTAGGACTTGCTTTCTCCACAGTCAGTGTTTTCTGCCTTCCTGTGTCGCTCAATGGGGAAGGGAGGGTTGCAGTTCTTTCAGCCATGAGCAGAAGGAGTAGTTAGTAGCGTGGAGGCTGCTAGTGGATGATGGGCTGTTGGACAGGCTCTGAAAGCTGCACCCTTTTCTGCACAAGTTGAATGCTTCCTGCTTCTCTGCACAGATCGCCCCGACTGCGTGGACGGACGTCTCTCGTTTATTTTTTACTCCCACCTGAAGAACATGAAGGAAATCTATGTGACCTCCCCTGTGGACAGAAAAGGCCAAGCTGTAAAAGGCCAGGTGAACAACCAGTTACACTGACTTCTTGTTTCCTCCCTCATCATTGCTTTTATAATACTCCTCACAGTAATCTCTGAGTGCTGGGCATGACTCTTTTCCTACCCTCTTCCTCTGGCTTTGCATTTCACTGACTAAACTCTGAATAATCAAGAAGTGTAATCTTGAAGGATCACTCATCACTTAACTGTCTGACTTACATTCCTGCCATTAATTTTTGGGGTGTTGGCAGAAAGTCCAGCCTTTATGGCAGAACCTCGGTGCTCCTCCCAGTTAGACGTAATTGAGAGGCCATGTTTGTGGGCTGAGGATAGATGAGAATGCTGAATTCATTCTTTCCCCGACAGAAAAGACATGGTGCCAACAGGCTGGGCCACTGTACTTGAATCAGAGCCTCACTGCATGCTTTCTCTTTGCAAAGGTCTCTTTCTACCGAGGGGCAGTTCCAGACAGCATCCCTGAAGATGCCAGCAGGAGGAGGAAAGGTCCAGATTCCCTCTGGCTCGCTACTCTGCCCATCAAACTGCCTGTGAGTTGTCTCCTACAAAAAAATTAATCGAGATGGGGTAAGAGCATGGCCTTCCTGCTCAGCTAATCTTGGTTTCCTCCATGAGAAGGCATGCAATGAATGACCACAAGAAATAGCTGCCCAGCCGTGTCATGGTGGAGATTTTTCACTCCCCGTGAGCGAGCTCTTCTGAAATGAGAACGTGAAGATCTGGGAGTGGTCTCCATCTCTCCTGCTCATCTTGCCTGTCAAGCACAGGCTTGTTGGATGGGTGGTCAGAGAGGGTGGATCCTTTGAATGAATGAGAATGTAGTATGCAAGGAAGCTCGCTGTAATTAAGGGAAGTGTCTGTTTTGTTTATAAATTTCTTAGTCACACAGCTCGTGCAGCATGAAAAAAGAAAGGAATAGGATGAGGTAGTTAAGCTGGATTTGAACACACACATTGAGTGTAGGTGTTCTGGTGTGAGCTTTAAAGGCTGGGCTGTGTGTTACGGTGAGAAATGCGACTTGTGCTTATGGAATTCAAGTGACATTTGAGAAGCCTAAACCAATAAATACCTTGGTAGGCTGAATGCTTCCCTTCCGATCGCGTGCCATGAGCTCACATCCCTTTCTGACACACACAACCTCAACTACAAACCTAGGCTAAGTGCCCTCTTACTGCTGAGGCAAATATACTCCAGGGACGTGGTTTATTTTAAACCGCTCTGTAAATGCAGGAAAGGAAATTTCCGGTGTGAGCTATGACTGTGAGCACTAGGATTTGATAGTTTCCTGAGTCAGTGAGCATTGCTGGTCACTGCCAGTGTGAGTCCTCCTTGCTTCTTACAGCCCGACCCTTCAGCCCCAAGAACTTCCTTTCTCCCCAGTAGAAGGAAGGAAATTTCACTGTGGAGACTGAGTGGCCACACGCGCTGTCCTCCACGAAAGCAGATGGCAGAGGAAAGAATGTTCTTTCTCTCTCTTCTTTGTGACGCAGCAACTGAAACCCCGCTGGGATGAGAACCCCGGTCCCCTGTATGGCTTCTCCTTCCCTCCCTTGAACCTGGGCAATGCTGAGACTGGGTACCTGACACAGGCAAACCTGCTGAGCATAGCCCGGCGCGTGGGAGCTGACTGGCAGAGCATCGGCCTCAACCTGGGCCTGACCTACCAGCAGATCGAGCGCATAGGATACAATAACAGGTGAGAGAGGACACAGTAATCAACAGCCATGCATTATATCTATCTGTCCATCTGTCTGCATTGTAAGAGTATAAATCAATGCTTGGCGGGTTGAAAGTTCTTCCACTGTAATTGTTTCACTGGATAAAAGAGGGGTTGACTACTGGTTCTGCTGAAAATAATACCTTTTATAATGGGAAACTGATTATTTTCTCCTGCCATTATAAAAAAAAAGCTTTTTTGTTTGAAAAACAAAATTGGGAAATAACAAACCTGATGAGCTTTGTATTTCAGCTGAGTTGCATTCCCGTTTTGTTCTGTGATTGGATTCCTGGCCAGACTCCATCTCTTACAATGAGAAATAATCTATGGCTTTGATTGTGAATATCATCGTTATTCAAAAAGAGCTTGTGGTACATCATGGGACATGCAGCCTGACCAAAAAGCCAAAGCAGTAGGAGAGAATTAGATTTGTTATGATCAAACTACTGTTCCTGTGAGGAAATTATATTCAAAAGTGGAATGCCTTAGTTGGATATTTCCATTAGGAAAATATTTTATAGAGAAACGTTCATGCAGGAACTGCAACTCCTGTATGCTGGGTGGGGAAGAGGCAGGCCCACTGAGTGCTTTGTGTGTCTGGATGGCTTCTTTAAGGCTCTAGTCGTGGGCTGGGACTTAGGTAAGGTCTCTTTGGTTTGCTACTCAGCAGAATGTGTTGGCTACTTCTGTCCTTCCTCCTTTCTTCAGAGAGGACCTCAATAAGCAGATCCTGGACATGCTTTTCTCGTGGGCTCAGCAAAACTCAGAGGATCCCGACTGTGTGAGCAGGCTGATTGCAGCCATGAAAGAGAGCGGCCGCCAGGACATCGCCGATGAGGTCGAAGCCATCATTGAGCTGGGGCGGCGGAAATACAGCGCGTCCATCCGCCGGGTGGGCCTGGAGCAGGAGAGCAGCACTGAGGACTCTGCAATAGCCATGATCTAGCACCTGGCAGAGCAAAATGGGGTTTGTACGGGACCCCTCTGTGTATCCAGAGTGACAGTGCCGGCGGGCTGCTCCCTCCTCAAGGGCCAGGGTCTTCCCCAGGAGCTGGGCATTGATTCTCTGGGGTCTGTACTCACATGCCACTTCTGCCAGTCCCAGGAAGTTTAGAGTGCACTCGTGAACCTTTTTTCTACTTCCACTTCGTGACCTTGAACTTTAGCTTTCGGAAACGTGGAGAAATTTAGAGACTGAAGTGTCTGTCTGTCAGCTGAGTAGTGATTTAAGTAGTGTTTGATGAATTGATACTCATGTTACATGTATTTATTTATAACTTATTCCTGAAACTGTGTTCTGCTGGAAACACTGAGCATTTGGGTTCATTTGTGCTCCAGTGCTTGATGGGAGAGTGGAGGTGCAGTCATGTTATGAAGGCCTGTGATGTGGTGGGACTGTTCAGCCATTTCCGTTAAAGATGGGTTCTGCTCACATGAAAATGTGAACTGTATTCCCCATGAAAATGTTTTTTATTTTTTTCCAGATCTCTCCTAGTTCCCTTAAGTGCAAGCAAAACCTAAGTATTTGTGGGGAAGAAAGAAGAAACTGATTTCTAGAAAAATTGCTCTTTTTTTTTGGTTTTGCTCCAAAAGCTATCATGAAACAAATAGGCTGCTGCACCTGCAAGCACCTTTTTAGATGAGACCTACAAACTGCTGATTTTTGACCAAGTTCCAGTTTTATTTTATGAAAAAAAAGTAAAAATCCATGCTCTGTTCTGGGAGAGACTCTGATTTAAGTGAAATTAAAATTTCCCTTGCAGTTTCCGAGGGGTAGTCCTTACATCCTCCCAGTGAAACGTGACTGTGTGGTAGTGAAGGTGTGACCCCTCCTGAAGTTTGGTGAAAAGCATGACTTAAATTTGCATTTTAAAAACTGGTCTGACCAGCTGTGAAATAAGGCACTGTTGTGGGTTTGGCATGAACCATGCTAACTTCCCAGTTTTTCAGCCTGAATATCTTGTATAAGGCTGGAAGCATTTACTGCTTTTTAGCTGCTCAATCGTTTATTACTGAGGTGCCCTTCTCTTCCCGTTCCCCATCTCATAATGGCCCTCAGGTAATGGCCCACTAACGGTGGTGGAAAATTACATGCAAGATTTTGAAAGACTGCTGTCATCTAAGTAAATTCAACTCTTTCGAGACAGGTTTGAATTCAACATAACTCTCTAAGCATTACTTAAAGGACTGTTCTCAGTCTGAAAAAACAAAAGTGTGTCTAAAAATGCCAGGTTGCAACACCCAAAGTCAACGTGCAGTTGCAGGTTGGATAAATCCTGGCGTTTTCTTCCCCTTGTGAAGAATCATCGGTGGCTTCCCTGATGCTGCTTCAGACCTGCCATCAGTAGTATTGAAAGACAGGCATGAAATCGTTCTGCTTTTTTTCTCATTTAAGGCTGTTCTAACATCTCAGGGTACAGAGTGCTTACTGTCCAGTCCAGAGCACTGGATAAATACTTGCAGACGTGAGTTGTCACCTTGGGCCTAGGGACTTCCTCACATCTGGTGTCTTAGGTTGTGCTGCCCTTGAGTCTCATGTTGGGTTCAAGTCAGCAGTTCTCTTTGGAATGTACATTTTCTCTTGTATTCTGTGTCATATGCTATTGTTTGTAATTTTCATGGATACCAACAAGGTATTTGTTCTTTCCTCCAGTTTTGGAGAGATGCATTTGAGCATATTGCTCTCACTGGGAATAAAATCAGCACTTAACTGTTTCACAGCATGGTCTGCTCTTCCATAAATGCCTCGAGTTAGGTGGAAACCAGTCCCTTTAAACTTGCTGGCAGGAGAACACAGGTGAGCTTGGCTATGCTGTGCAGAAATGGGAGAAGAGCTCCTGGTTGGATACAAAGCACAGGACAGACTGCAGCTGAGTTCATGGTGTCCCTGGAGGGTGGCTTTGCTGCCGTGGGGCTAAGCCAGGAAACACAACGTTCAGGGCATGAGCTGAGGCTCGGGTGGAGCAGGTCTAGAGAGCAACACGGCTAATCTAGAAGGGACAGTGTGCAGGGTAAGCCTGTTCTCTGCTGAAGGTGCAGGAGAAGTCTACAGGAAGCACAAGGGAGCATCCACATCTACAAGAAGATGAAGCTCGGCTGCACTGAGCTTTTCATTTGTGATAGTCAGGCCAGAGCTGAGTTAGGCAATGCTGGAATAAAGGGTGGGTAGGCTGGACTCTGTGGAGGACTCATCCAGGCATCAGCAGAGCTACAGGTCTTCCAGAAAGCAGCTTGGTGCCAGGAGAGAGGAAGGTTGGTGCCAGGAGAGAGGAAGGTTAGTGCCAGGTGTTGGGGTTACTCTTGCACTGCGCTGCAGCCAGGCCAGGTGACGGCAGATAACAAACCCTCGACAGTATCATCAGTAGAACAGCTCTTCAGGATTTGGGCTGATAACTTAAGGAAAGGTAAGTGACTACCCCAGACAAGGATTGTTGTCTCCAGTCTTTCCCTGCTGAGTGGTGGCTGCTGGGCTGGGCCTCCTTGCAGGCATTTGGCTTTCTCCTTGAAGTGACACCAAAGCAAGCACCCAGCTGAGGACACCGAGGTGCTGGCGGGAAATCAGAGCAACTGTTCAACTGCTCCTTTCTCAGCTGACTTGGCAGCAAATATTTGAGCTGGATGAGAGTCAATGGCAAACATTATTTTGAGGTGTGTTATCTTTATCAATAATCTCTTTGAGGCACAGTAAGTCTTTCGTAAGCCTGTAGCTGCTATGGCTGATAACAGCTGCAGTAGATGGTTGAAACAGCTAAAGAAATAACTAACCTGGCAATTATCTTTTGAATCAAAATAATAGCATTCCTTTCCAACTTCTGTCATGAATTCATCACATATAGGAGTAGTATCTTTCCCTTTCCAGCTATCTGGCTTTTTCTGGTGCCCAGTATGCACCTTACAGTGCCCTGCAGATGATCTGGCAGATTTTATGGTTTTTAGTGTGCATGATCCTGATGTGTCCAAAATTCTCCCAAATCAATTTTGTACCAGGAAAAGCCTACTTGCAAAAAAAATTTAAAGTAAAGCGAGAAATTGTTTGGGAGTAGGAACATTTTTTCTCCTTTTTTGGCTGTAACATTTATAGCTCTTTAACTCTTATAATTAAACCCTCTTCTACTTCATAAACTCACAGATCTCCAGTAGAATGACCTGGGAGGTGAACAGTGTGTTTCCCACATGCTGTTCTCCCCTTCCAGCTTCTAACCATGACAGTCCTCTAGCTGCCAGGAGACAGATCCAGCTCCTACAGATATTAATAAAAAAAATAAGCTGAGAAATGAAAGCCCAGGCAAAGCTCAAATCAGTTTATTAATTCCATAAAAAGTACAAGGGAAAACCTGATTATATTCTGCAGGGGATTAAACTGTTTACAGAGGCCTGTCAGTAAAATGCTGTATAATTCCCAGTAAAAGACCTGACTGAAATACGAAGTTGAGAGTGAGCCCACGGGGGCTGTGTTCAGTTTCTCTGTTTACTGTGGGCAGGCAGCAACACTGTAAAACTTGGCACATCCATGGGATTGCTCTGATAAGGGAAAGGAGATCCCCGTGGTGCACTGAGGACTGGATGGTTCAGCCATGAACCTACCGAGCTTGGTGCCAAAACTGAGGGAGCATTAGAAGATACCCCGTTTGTAAGATTTCCTGCTGCTTGGTACACGCTCATGTCCACACTTGACAGTGTCATCCTGCTGGGTTTTTTAAAAGGGAAAGGAAATCTGATGGTCCTTAAATTCACTGTTTTCCTCCCAAGGGGGATCACCCCATGTTTTCAGCCTTTAAAGCAAGAGTAGCTTTCACTGGGAAAGGAGTGGGGCTGGTGTGCAGTCGCTGGTGCAGCAGAACCCCAGCCCAGGGCTGCCTCAAAGTGAGCCCATCACGCTTATCAGTGGGTGTTGTTAAAGTGAAGAAAACAGCATTTGCTGCAACTGAGTGCGTGTTCATTTCCTGAACGCTGCAGAAATAAACTGTATGTTCTTAAAGCACCATTTTTCTGTAAATCTGCGTGTCTTGAAAATCCATGAGGAGAGTTTGACCCTTGTTCCAGTTTCCAGCTACCTCGAAAGAACTCAGTGACTGGGAAATGCAGAAACCAGGCAGACACCAGGACCGTGCCTCTATGCTTCCTGTCTCGCAGTAGGTTGAACCCATCTAGAAGTTTGTTTTGGGAGGCTGGAGCTAAGATCATTCTGTTTGGTTTGCTCAGTGAACAGCAGTGCAGTTCTTATCTTTTCCAGGCAGGAGACAGTGGAACTGGAAAATGTGCAAGGGGCAGGAAGGATGCTCAGAGATGAGCACTGCAGAGTATTTTTAACTCTTTTTCTCAGAGCAAAGTATTGCATCTCCTGGGAAAGGATGAAGACTGTGAATATACGGTTGCCATCCACTGTTTCTCAACTAGGTGGCACCAAACGAAATAGTCCAGGATCACCTCCAAATCGGCAAAAGTGGGTACTTTTTTCCCCCACTATGCACGGTTCTAATGCTGACTCTTTGCTGTGAGATGTTTGAGGCCAAAACATAAATGTCGTGTTCAGAAAGTGATTGATTAAATTGGTGGGGAAACAAATCCTCTAAAAAGCAAACGAATATGCAAAGCTGAACGCATTCCCATGTGGAAGGAGCAAGAGATTTAGGGCTGCCTTTCTCAGGCAAGAGTTGAATCAGACAACAGCAACAGAGCATGTGGAGAAACAAAGCAGGCTGAGGAAGCAGATCAGACATCTCTACTTGCTTACTCTAGAAAAGCAAGATGGCTGCAAATTTTGTTTCTGCTGAAGCCCAGTGGAGGAGACCACACTTGCAAGGGTCGGAGGAGGCAGCTGTTGCTTGAACATCTCCTCAGAGCCACGTGGCTGAGCTTCACTCCTGGACTGAGAATTCCAGTGGTGACCCAAAACAAACCAGGTAGCACTGCTCAGAGGGGGAGACAGGATTTCTACTCTGGACAGATCAAGCTTGAAAACATCTGCTCTGCCCTGTTTTCAGTGTATCTCAGCAGAGGGATGCAGCTGGAGGTATCTCCTGGCTGGGCACTCAATGCTCACCTGGTGGAGCCACAACTTGGGGCAGGCGCTGAGTGGTCATCAGCTGCTGGGTCGCAGGAGGCCAGGGAGGATAGACTGGGCACAACCCAGAACAGCCTGCTCAGCTGGAAGGTGTTGCTGCCCATGGCAGGTGAGTTGGATCTTTAAAGTCCCGTCCAACCCAAACCACTGTGTGATTCCATGAAGCTGGGCAGGTTTGATTTAGCTAACAGGACATGAGAGCTTGAGAGATGCTGTCTGCAGACATTTAGTGACTGACTTGGGAAAACAGCAAGATAACACTCGTCATCTCTTAGCTGCCCAAGCTGTCCTAAGTTTCCATGCTTCTACAACCCTGCCAGCCCTCTGCTTGAAAAAAACCTTGGAATTTCTAAAAGACCCCACAAATAGCTTAAGAAATTATTTGAGTTTTCCATCCTAATGCAGGAAACCTTTTTCCCGATCAAAAGAGGTTCCAGGGTGTGGCAGACCCACCTGTGGGACAGTTCCAAGGCAGCAAAAAGAACTTAAAGCTTTGGGTATGAACAGGATCACACAGTGAGTGATCTGAGTAACCCCAGAGGTGTCCCAGCCACACTGTCTCTGCCAGGTTTCTGCCACAGGCCAGACCTGGCCTTCTGGTGGTGTTTAGCATCACCAAGCTTAGAAACAGCAAATCTGCATGTCCCAAAGAGAGTGGGACTTATGCAGGGGGTGGCTGCAGCCCCTGTGGAGTCACCCATCTCTCCCTCTCGTGTGAAGAAGAGACCTGGCTGATGAGCCTGGGTGGTTAGGATTCTAATTCTGCTTTGCTGGGCTGATGGAGAGAAGCTTTAGATTACAGTGAGAAGTAGGACAGGAAGGCTGGATGAGGGAGGCAGTAACAGGATAGCCAGGGGAGGACATGAACTTAGGTATGAATCTTCACCTTGCTGCCTCTTCAGCCACGTCCTTGGAGGATTTTACTTTCTCTGGAAGCAGCAACAGTTCAGGACAAATGGTTTGGGTTTTTTTCCCTCCAGGCTGGAGAAAAATGGAAATCCTTGTGATTCTTAGCATCTCCCCACGGCCAGAGCTGAGAACAAGCATGGCTTGTGATATTGATTGTAGCTGCTTCCTCTCAACACTGCAAGTTTCTGTCTCCTGGTGTCTGCACAGCCTTCATGTGTTGCAGGAGCATCAGGCTGAGTGACAATCCCGGTGATGCTTTCATCTTGGTGCATTGAAAAGAGCAAGAAAATACAGTGTCTCCCCCTCAAAAATCCCCACAACAGATGATTTGGTGGGGCTTTCATCCTGATGCATTGAAAGGAGCAAGAACACATGGTGTCTCCCCCTCAAAAGTCCCTTACAGGAGATGATTTGGTTGCAGTCTGGGCAGAGTAAAGAAAATCCTGCTGCTTAAACAGGCTATTCTGTGACAACTGCTGTGCACGAATGATGGCTGGAAGGCAGAGGCAGTCACAAACGGATCCATCAGCTTTTTGGGGTCCTAAAATAACATGGCCCCGAAGGAGCTGGCTGCAGCTCTTGGTGAGGTGGCAAGCCTGGGAACTGTGACTCTCCCTGAGGTCCAGCTGTTTCACCCATGGCGGGGTGACAGTGTCCTCAGCATGCACTTCACCCTCCGTCCTAGGCAGCACGGAGCCATCTCACCTTTCTGTCCCCCCCAAGAAACAGCCATGCAGGTTACTGCCCCTGCAGACTCCCCACAGTTGTTTGTCAGCTGCTGAAAGGGGAGACGAGCTGTGGAGGGCGAGAAACACTGAAAAATCCTGGAGCAAACTGCATTCTTTGGCACCCAACTGCACTCTTGGGCCATACACCCCAGGGGAAAAGAGTGATCAGTGCCCCATAAATCCGATGCCAACTCTGCATGGGGGCAGATGTGTATGGTGGGATGCTGTGGGTCGTTTTCTCCCTGGGTCTAAGGGGAAAGCCCTGCTGAAAGGCTCCCAGGGCAATAGGTGGCTGCAGCTGCAGGCTCCCGGCCAGCAGCTGTGCCCAGAGCGGGATCTGGAGGCCAATCTCGCAGCCAAGACAGCGCCATTCATCGGCACTCAATAAACAAAAGTGCCTCGCTGTTTTATCGAGGAGATAAGCATGGAGGGCATGAGATTGCTTTCCCTTGTGTTGTCTGTGCTGAGCGTGGGAGCGTGTGCTGGCTGCCAAGGGAGCCGAGGCACTGCTGCTGTGGCACATGCTGTGGACGGGCAGGGAACGGGGGCTGCCGGGTGTCCGGCGGCCCGAGGCTGGAGCCTCACAGGTACCGGGCACCGAGAGATGCTGGTGCTTACTGGAGGCTGCCAGCCCTGCAGGACATGTTTGCGGGAGCTGGGCCGTTGTTTAAGCCAGCTCATGACGTGTTACTCATTAGCATGCCAGGGTCAACCCAGCTGCTCTAAAAGTCACTTTTAAAAAGGAAGAANTTTTTTTTTTTTTTTACACACACTTGTGTGCTTTGAGCATCAAGGACTTTATTCCCACTAATTGTTCAGCATTTGAATCGAATAGCTACTAAGAAGACGTCTGCAGCCTCTTTTCAAGGAGTAATGGCCAGAGAGGACAGACAGACCACATACACTGGCTCACCAGCGTGGTCTTGCAGCTTGAGCTCTTGGGGACAACAGAGCCAGGTTTGGGGATAAGCTGTCCCCTTCTCGCACTCTCCAGCTGCATCCACATCCTCTCTCACTTCTGTAATGTCAAGTATCTGCACAGAAAATAAATGAAACCAGATCTGCTGGGTCAGTGGTTCCTGGGTGCTTCCTGCCATCCAAGTCGATGGCCAGCTGTAATTCTGTTCATTTTATTCATTCTGTTTGGCTGTACCCTGGGCGCCTCCCCTAACACCTCTGTGCTGTTACTTTTGGCCACACATTCTGTGGTCTCAATGGAAAACAGGATCAGGCTTGGTCGGGATTGATTTTTCCAGAAAACGATGTTGACTGCTGCTAATTACATTACTGCCTCTTCAATATTTATCAGTTAAATTGTCTACCAGTGCTCTGAGAATCATGTCCAGAATGGCCACCAGGCCAAGGGAGCAGCGACCAAGCTTGCCCAATTTTACTTTTTTAAGCGTTGGTTTAATACCCACACTCATCAGGCACTTGGGGATTTCACTGGCACTCCACAATTTATTAAAACAGAAAACAATACAAATGGGGAAGGAAACTGCAAAGCAAGACCTCGTGAAAGCCTCTTTCTTTGCAGCAGACTGAACTTGACCCATGTCCCTGAAGGGCTGAACCAGCCCGCAGCCACTCTGGGAGGCGGGCTGAAAGCAGTGCAGGATTTTGAGACTCACAGAGGACAAGCTTTGTGACAGGCCAGGTACTGACCTGGTATAATGCTCCGGTGCATGCCGTGATGACAACAATGTTGCCTGGTACAGGAGGTCCTGAGCTGTGCTCTTCACCTTGTATCAGACACAGACAGCGCTGCTTTTGAAGCTCCATTTTGTACCAAATAGTTTTAAGTCTCTTTTGTGTCTGTCAGGAGAAAAAAATTTATGTCTGAAAGCAGAGGAAACCTTGACAACCTGGCACTTGCTGAATGTGAACTTTCTTCCTCTGCTTCCTTTTTTTATCCCCTCTCTTAAACGCTGCCGGAAGAAACGGGTCCTTTGTGCCATGCAGGTTACAAAGAGCAGTTGTTTTTATGCAGCAGAACCAAAAATAAAAATGTGTGACTGCGGTCTTCCTGAGACGCAGCACAAAGATGGACAGTGTTAACCTCTTCTTTGCCAGGGGATGGTATTGTCCTGCCAGCACATCTCTGCTGTGATAAACAGTAACATCTACACCTCGGGCCCCACTGAGTTCAGTTCGGCTTTCGGCTGAGAGGGTACAGCACAGTGAAACCCCCCGATGCCTTTACAAAACAGGGCAGAGTGGGGATGTACCGCCACTGAGCAAAGGGGTGGGAAGCAGCTTTGCAGCCGGGGAGTGAGAAGACCACAACTCCCCCACCCCATTTCGCTGTTCCCCAGGCCAGAGATTCCCGCAGCAGTGCCCACCACAGCAGCCTGCCTGCAACCCAGGCCTTGCCGCCTGTTTTTCCAAGGACATGGTGGAGATAAGGCTGTGGGGTTGGAGAGACTGTTCTGGCATCTCCCTGCCCACCGCACTTGCGTTTTTCTCTTGTGCTGGACGCTCATCCGATATGGACCCATAAAATGGCCACAGCGCACAGGTCTCCTTCCTTGGTCAGGCACCACCCTTCTGGAGTGAGCTTTCCACCTCCTGTGCTGCATCTTCTTGTGCTTTGCTCAGCCCAGCTTGAAAAGCACACGAGAAAAGCCGATCCCCTTTTCACCTATATCCAACTCATTAGCATTGGCTTCTGATGCTTCACTGGCCTCTGGTTTACATCTTCTTCTCACCTTGGGTTCCAGGTCCCTGACTGTGATAACAAGCTCCTCTTGTTCTCAGGTGCGTGAACAACTGTGATGTTTCTGGGCTGTTCATCACAACTCCATATAATTGTCACTTCTCCTGTGTACACGGTGTCCTCATTAGCCCTACGTGCTCCTGGGAGCATGCTTGTAGGCACTCTTCTCTAGTCACCTCGGATTCACTGCACAGGATAAATGTGCATTCCTGCTCTGCCAGCTTCCTGTGGGCCCTTGGTACAGAGCTGGTAATCCCACCCTCGCCTAGGGCCTGGTGTATGTGAGCGACGAGGGAGGCTCTTAGAGATGTATTCCCCTGGAGATCTTCCCCTCTCTCCCTGGTGGTGTCACACCTGTGGATGTTACAGGATCACAGAATGGTTTGGGTTGGAAGAGACCTTAAAGATCATGTCATTCTAACCTCCTCTAGTGGACATCTTCCACTAGACCAGGTTGCTCAGAGCCCCATCCAGCCTGGCCTTGAACACTGCCGGGGATGGGGCATCCACAGCTTCTCTGGGCAACCTGTTCCAGTGCCTCACCACCCTCACCACAAAGAACTTGGTCATCCCAAGAGGCACAGAGATCTGTCTGGCTGCTGCTGTCCTCCTCGCCTTCATGCTCAATTTCCAAGGCCTGCTGAAACGGTCTCTGTGGATGTTTTGTCCCAGCAAGAACTTAGGCACCATAATGCTCCTGAGAGCTCCAGCTCCACAGTGGAGCCTGCTAACCCCAAACATCGATGCCTGTGGTTGGTATGGTGGCTTTCCTGAGGGGCAGCAGGCAGCACAGCATGGTGACCCAACAGGCACAGCTGGCCCGGCTGTTATCCTGAAGGGAATGACAGAATCACAGAGTATGCTGAGTTGGAAAGGACCCACAAGGATCATCGAGTTCAACTCCTGGCCCTGCACAGGACACCCCAGGAGTCCCACCATGTGCCCGAGAGCATTGTCCAAACGCTCCTTGAACTCTGTCAGGCTGGTGCTGTGACCACTTCCCTGGGGAGCCTGTTCCAGTGCCCAGCCACCCTCTGGGTGAAGAACCTTTTTCTAATGCCCAACCTAAACCTGCCCTGACACAACTTCAGGCCGTTCCCTCGGGTACAGATGACAAATTTATTATTTCTCCCCGCTGTCGCTCGCCCCGTGTCCCGCCGTGTGCCGCCTCGCAAGATGGCTGTGGGCGGGGGCCGGGGGTGCTCGGCGGGCCGGGC
>VZTA01018030.1:29644-43069 GCA_013398855.1 Mohoua ochrocephala | reverse complement strand
TCTCATTGTAAGGCTTGACTTAGGTATTGTACTGCCATTTAAATAATTAGAATAAATGTTTTAAATGGATGCAGTTAGTTTGGACACTAACTGCAAAAACTTGCAATGGATTCTTGTGACTGTCCTACGAAATTCTCGGCAACTGTCAACAGAGATGGTACTTCAGTACACTGAGATGGTATTCAAGTACCTGAAGTTGAAGTAAATCATGAGATTCATTCTTGCTAGTAATTTGTAAAAGACAAGTATTTAGTGCTTTGTAATTCACCCCTTAGATTACCTCAAGGAGTTGCAATCTTGTGAAAAGGTGAGATTTATTACTTTTACAATGGATTCTCTCAAAAAAGGCAGTCCATATAAGTAAAATTTAAAAGATAAGCCTTCACAATAAACAGACCAAATTCTGTTCTGTAAATTCAGGTTATTACCAACAACCTGTGTTATCCTCCAGATTTACATGGGAGATTTTATGAAACTGTAAATTACAGATGACTTCAACAAAATCTCCGTTAATCTACTTACTTGAAACTGATTTCAAATTAGGAGACCAAAACTGAGTTATATTAAATAGAGTTATATTTAGAGTTAAATGTGGTTCAAACCAAAATTTTAATAACTATAAGGTGGACGGAATAATCAGTTATTTAATTAAAAGTTTTTAAACTCCTGCACTGTTTCGATACACAGAGGGGTAAACCCACCGGGACATTGGAGCCAAGCAGTGTGCTGAGGCACGTGTAAGTAATATTATGCACTTTATTTTTGAGAAGTGGCCGAGAGTGAAGAGCTATAACAGAGCATCTCCTCTGCGTTAGTTATGGAGGCCAATGGGCCACTGGCTCTCTGTAAATCTAAACTCTAAATCTTTGCTCAAATGTAAAGCCAGCTGAAAGGTGAAAGCAGAGGAGGCACCGGTAACCTACACAGGTGTCTCTTGAGCTTATTCCCAAGCTTCCCACATGGTTTTATGTGGGGCTTAGCTGCTACAAGGAGCCTTGCAGCAGTTTTGTACATTTCAGCACTCGACTTTTCTAGAAGGGATTAGAAATGTTGTCAGATCCTGGATTTGATCCCACACCTTGGAAAGTGGTCAAAGCATAGTACTGTGAAAGCTGGCTAATGATAGTCCTATGAACTATCAGATATAAAACATACCCATGTTTTCTGAAATATCAAGGTTGGGAAAGGGAAGTTACTGGGTCAAGAGTGAAGTGCAATGCATGGGATGTGTTTTGCAATTGCTGGCTACATGTATCGACCTTTTCCAGTTTTCTTCTGAATAGCTGATGCCCTGTGAACTGGATAAAATGTTAATAGTTAAAAGAAAGTGGCCCTAGTAAATCCCTCAAATTCCATAAAAGATGATAAATGAATGGCTCAGAGTGATATACTCAGCATGTGTTGCGTTTAAGTCTCTGCAGTATTGGGAAATAGTATTTGGCGCGGCCACGCTCCCGTCATAAAACAAGTAAGTCAAAATCTTTCTTCAGAACAACCACTGAACTGCATTCACAATCAATTAAAATTGGCATCTCTACTGCCTTCATATTGATCTAAAATGTCTGAGTCTGATAAAAAGTTATATTGCAAGCCTTTTCTTACCTCACCACCTACAGTTTCTAACCAGAAGTTCATTTCTCAGAGGCTGGATGTAGCTTTTAAGGTAGCTTCAAAGAAGCTTTAGTGAGGCAGGCAGGCTGGGAAATATTTCCCTTGGGAAGAGTGGACCTAAAATATAGCTAGATGAGGAGATGAGTGTTCTGCCAGTGATGCTGCTTTGTATCCAGAATCTTCAGAATACATTAAAGAAACAAGTTTATGACTCCTCTCATGAAAGTTAAGGAGCTGTTCCAGTACAAACATCATTGGTGTTACCGTGTTCACTGGTTAATATCGATAGCTTTTAAAGTTTTGTAATATAATTATTATGTAAAACCCTGTAAAATGTCAGGCTTTCCCCAGCGGTTTCTAGAATTTTTGTCTACAAATCTATTTCTTAACAGCAATGTTATATATATATACATATGCACACATACATGTATATATTCTAATAATTTTAATTGAACCTTCTTGTGGTAAGAAGCATGACTGAAATTGATAAATGTAAAATGGTGACTTGGAGCAATGTTATATGTGTTCCTAGAATGCTTTTAACTGCAAGCACACAGGCAGAATACTGTGGCTGCAGTTTTTTGTATATCTGTACTAAAAATGTTAACTTGAACTGAACCATTTCACATGCCTAATCCATAGCAGCTGTAATGGTCAGTGAAACTATGTCTGGAAACCACTTCTATTGGTATTCTGAGCTTCTTTTAGTATTGATTTAATTTTAGTCAGCCACTCAAACTTTAACCAGAGTAAGCTGGTGCCAGATTAAGCATTAATGACATATGTATTCTGTATTCTTCGGAAACCTCACACAATTGCAGATTTCACTTGCCTATATGACCACTTTGTAACTAATCAGACCAGACGTGCCACTACAGAGAAACCACAAACACAGCAGTATGCACTGATAGATATTAATACAGTCCAGTCTGTTAACAAAGTGAACAATTGCCCAAATAATGATTTCCTGCTGTGGACTTTTTATGCTTTGTTTGTTAAATCCTATTTTCCTTCCTACTTTCCTGTTGACTACAGCAGAATTGAATTTTATTCAAGCCGACTTGCACTGGGTCAGCAAAACTCTTCACCTTTGTGGAAGAAAAGTTAACTCATTGAAGGCTGTGTGGATTTGAACGTATCTTATCGATGCACTGAGCTCTCACCCACAATCAAAGGGAAGGGGTTAACCGTGCTTATGAAATGTGGGAGAAATGAGAAGCTGAGGTACATATTTGCTAATGTGTTTAAGGCAAAGCCAGAGTTCACTGGACCATGATTTGCTTTGTTTTCACTTTCTAACTGTTCATTCTTTTCTTTTCTTAGTATTTGCTCATTGCTTTAGTGATTTAGCAAAATGCTGTGCTAAATGTATTGAATAAAACTTTAGCAGTGATTGCAAGCATAAACATCACTACAAAACCTGAAGGTGTAGTGGAAATTAATCCTGTGGAATATCATATCCGTAAAGTGAATGACAACAGCTTCTCAGCATATTCATTCAGCTGCTAGCATGGGGATACTGGAAGTAAGGTAATTTGCGACGTAATTTACAGAAATATATGTCTAAATAGGTTTAATGATATGCAGAAAGCAACTTTGCTGATGTATAGAAGGCAAATAATTTACTAACATTCTACTGTTATATGCAATGTAATTGTGTGCAAATATCTAGGAGGTCAATTAACACTGCCGCTTGCTACCTTTACAGTTGGAATAACAAACAGTCCAGTAGCCTTTAGGAAATTAGAGCAATTGCAAGAAATGTTTTGTATGGAATAACTTTCTCGAAAGTACAGGAAAAGGAAAGGTCAGACGGGTACATTTTTTGATCAAGAAGGCTCAGTCAAATCTTGATAACTTTTGATGACGTCCCTCTTTCATAATTTAATCCATGGGTAATTTTATTCTAATAAACTGACAGGTGCCACACAACCCGTTCAGTTTTATACTCTGAAAATATTAGGCCCACAGGGATGCAAATGGTGCTTATTGTCAGAATTAATCATCAGAGATAAATAATAAAATATATTTTTACCTTTGTATTTTCTTCTGTTTTGCACACTATAAAATACATTGTGTGGATTTAATATAATAGTTGAGTAAAGCTTCCATACTGGCACTTTAAACCCTTAATTTCTACAAAGGCTTTCAATTTAAAAATCATATTTTGCCAGAGTGGGAAATTGTCACTGTGGTAGATAGAAAATTCTACATTTAAAGCAGTAAACAAGTGATGAAAGTTGCATTTTCTTTGAAAGAAAACGTTTTGTATTGTGGCTTTCTCTGATCTTCCAAACCACCCAAGACATCTGAATTACATTAATGTTTTCCCCATTTTTGCTGCATTTTTATGTACTTTCATCTGCTCAGCTGTAGGGACGTGCAACAAAGGAAAGCTCATTGATTATCTAGGAGAAAAAGGTCTGAAGCAAAGTCTCCCAAAATTGCTTTCAATAGAGCGATATTTGCGCAAGTCATGGCCATGACTTGGACATGACAACTGGCCATGTCACGTTTCCTGAATCCTTTAGAGCCCTTTGGAGGGTGGAAGGGCATGCAGGCGTTTATTTTTTAATTCTGGGATAAAAACTATTTCCAGTTGCACAAGTTGATCACCGCAAAATTAAGTAAATGTTGTATTTGGTCCTCCTCTAAAATATAGAAAAGGGAGGGAGGGAAAAAAGGCTTCCAAAAGTTTAACTGGCTTTATTTAAGGACATCTGCCGAGTACAGGTGGCCAGTCCTTTTTAATATATCTGATGCTTTGTGCAGGTGTCCAAAGTGGGTTATAGCCCGCTGGTATTAGTTTCCTTGGAGGAATCCCTGAATCAGATTCCGTCTTTCAACCGTAGTTGATGTGCCGGGTAGCTGCTTGTTCCTCTACCTTATCTCCTGTCCCAGAAATGATGCTTGACACGCAGTGTCTTTAGCAAAATTTGACAGTATTTTGCAAGAGGCAACTGTGTAAATTAGGATTTTTCCATGATCGTTCTGCACATCTGAGCATAAGCATTTTGTAGATTCATTGGTCAGCAAAACACTGTGATGCCATTATTAGTAATTAGATATGTGTACAGAGGGAGAAGCTAAAGCAGACACATGACGTGAATTAGATAAATATAAGGAGGAATTAAGGACTAAAATATAGAATTTACTTAACTTGAATCTCACACTTAGGATGCTAGACCATGATATTTTTGTGATGTGTTTTACACTTAATGGAAATCAAATTCACTAATTACAGGAACATATTGGAGAAAATTCAGATATAACCTGAATCAATGCCCTGACTCTGAAAAGTTGAGTTTTCCAGACACTGATGGCTCTGATTTCTTTTCACACAAAGTTCAAAGGAAGAGAAAGAACCTGAATGATTAATAATATTTCAGAATAAAATAATTTCATACTACCCTATGTGTCTTCTCTGACTTGTGGGGAAAAAAAAAAGGGCTAAGAACCAATTTCAAGAATCTTCATAATTAGCTCTGACATTTTAGATTTCCAGTATGCAGTCCTCATGAATCTTCAAAGTCTAAGTGTTCTTTTTTTAAAACTTTGCTCTACTATTATGGGAATTATTCTTCTGTATTGAAAAAGACAGCTCCTATATAAGAATATATAGCAATTTTTTTTTTAAGTATCAAGAGAAGACGGTTGATGACCTAAGCATTTGCATTTTTTTCCTGAGGTAAATAAGCAATGATAATGTCTTTTGTATATATTACACACGACATCCAAATGCTGCTTTGGATCACCACTAAAAACTTCACTAGAGCTGGAAAGGTGCAAGCTGGTGTTCTATCACCAGCTGCTGTGTTTCCAACCACATGATTCACTGTTTTCCAAAGTTTTGAGAAAAGCACAATCAGTGTCAGGCTACCAGGATCTAACCAAAACAATTTGAGGCATGATATTGGACCAGTGTTTGCTTATCAGGGAACTCTGAAGGAATTTGGCTAGAGAGACAGCTATTTAGGACCTGATTTGAAGGTCAGACTTCGTTGTAATCCATAGAATGGGGAAAAAAATCAATTGCTTCTACAAGATAAATTATGTTAGTGCATTTTTATTGTGCAAATAATGAAAAAGAACGTTGGGCTCGAGGTTTCTTCATTGTGTTTCTGTTTTATCCTGTTCGGTTCAAGTCAAAATTTGTGCATCTGTCTCAGATCTGTGATTGCAGTCAACCTGTTTGACTAAAATGCAGCACCCAAATCTCCTCACTGCCTAATGAGGTAAAAATTTACTGCCATCACTTTAGAATAAACTGTTTGTATAAAGCAACATCATTGTTTTAACATGGATTATCATAATATTAACAAAAGAAATTGCTGTCCAAAATTTTGATGTGCAAATGGGTTTAGGAAGGAGAAGTTAGAAGTTCACTAAAAGGTCTGATGTGCTGTCCAAGAAGGCAGGCATGTAAACGTGCTTGCATTTCCTACTCTGAGTTGCAGAACAGGCATAAGTCATCTCCAGTAATCCTGCTAATACATCCTGCCCTGGGCATGCTAAACCGCTTGACTATCCTGCTCCTGTTCTTTTTGAGGAGACATTTAGATCCTGAATCACATAATTTTCACTTCTTTGAATTCACAGACTCCTGTCCTCAGCAGCTGGTAAGCCATATAATATTTTTCCTGGCAGAAAATGCTGACTCGGTCCTGGTTTGTTTTCTGTATGGTTTTATATAATGAGCCTTGTGAGATGGAGCATAGGATTTTGCATGTTTGTCTAGACTGGCAATGACACTGTGCATGGTCCTGTCTATCTTGTTTCACTTGTTGGTTGTCCATGCAAAGCTATTTTTGTGTTATATTTCTAAAGAAATAGCTTTTATCAAAAAGCAGCAAGACCTTATTAAATCTCGGCTCCAGACAGAACTAAAATATTATAATACACAAGTTCCTCACATCTCCCTGTAATACTCTGAAGCAGTTTTGTTTTGGCAATATTCAAAGCTTAGAAACAGCCTTGTAAAGACTTGGCAATCCTTAGTGAGGCCGTGGGTGACGCAAATTAGTTGAGAGACACGTCTGACCTGTATCCAGAATGAATAGGAGCAAAGCAAGTAATTTTTCCTATTTAGATGCTGGAAAAGTTATAAAAATACACATCTTTTTTTTTTTTTCCCCCTTTTAAATATGATCAAATTTATGACCTTCCCATTTCTAGAAGCCTGGTTTGTATCTATATTGTTTCTTTGATGGAAGAGGATAAGTGAAGTGTAAATTATCTTTGATTGTGGCACATATATTTGAAGAGGGAAATTGGGACTTTCTCCTTAAATTAGTTCTGCCAACAAGAAGGCAACAAGATGACCTGAATATCAAATTTCATTATCCACGATGGAAATATGGTTATCTTTTTTCCTTTGATTGTTAAAAGGATGTTGGGGAGGGTTATATGTGATTCTATAACTCTTCTGTTTCCTTTTCTGTTGGAGAATTGTTATTGTTTCCTGCTGCCCTTGCTGCTAAAACAAGTTCAGTGGTGAGCAGACATGTGCAACCTGATGGATGAGGAATGAAAAATAATCCTTCACCTTAGTTTTCTTTATCATAGGCCTTTTTTGTGTGTGACACAGCAAAACAGATAACCCAAAATTTTTTAGAAGCCCATCTGCTACTGAGTGCCAACATTTGCGGGTGACAAACATTTTGGGGTGGCTTTAACTTGTTTTTTGGAAGCTTTGGGAGCAGTGAGGGCAAAGCATATTTTTCAGCTGACTAGGGCACTAAGATTTGAAGATTCTCCCTGAAAATGTTGCTGTTGAGCTTGCTTGTTCCTATTTATGATTACAGAAGATAATTTGTAATGTGATAATTAAGATCTGGTTAAAAAGCTCTGAACAAAGTCTAAATAGGGTTTATACCCATGTAGAGATTACTTCTTTTTCTGAAGTGCGATGTAGTTCAAAATTGATCAATCCCAGCCAGAGAAGAAATTTAGCAAGTAATGGGGCAGTTCAGATTATGCATTTCTTGAGAATTTTGAGTGGCATTTACATGCAACTTTCCTGGCAAGCAGTGAGTTGGTTACCTCTCACTTGCCTGGACATATTTCTTCAGGTTGTCTGACAAGAAGTTACCTCCTTGCTTGATGTTTCCCTGGCCCGTTCCAAGAAAATCTTTGCAGAATGATTGCACTGAAAATAATTCCAAGATTTCAGCAATTATGACTGACCACGGAGGACAAGCTTATTTTTGTCCCTATTTTAATGTGGAGCTAGAATTGTGGAGCCAGTTTATGTCGGCAACAAACATCAAAAGTAGATTTTTTCTTTTTCTGTTGTCTTTCTTGCTGGGGTTTTGTAGCTGGAATTTCCACATTTTTTTTCCCCTCCTGAAAAAAAAAAAAAAAAGAAAAAAGAAAAGCCACACTAACCTGCCCGTGACATTTAGAGATGAAAGCATTTGGTGCCAGCAACAACCAGGCATGATCACTGCAGTGAACCAGTTTATTAAACTTGTGCCTGAATCCAGCTGGCACAGTGAACAGTGACTCAACTTCTCCCTGTGGCAAGACATCAGCGCACACTCGCTGCCTGCCACCTTCACTGGCTCGGGTGGTCAAATAAAACTTCTTCTCCTGGACCAGGTCTGAGACCTGTAGCACATTTTAATGGCCTGACAGAAGGCACGAGCGACTCGGTGTGTCTGGCACTGTTACTTTGGGACCGGGAGCTGGATTTGTACTTCACAGAAGCGCCATGGTAGTGTAACGTAATTTGAAATGAGCTGCCTGGCTTAATCCAGCTAAAAGCATTCATAAGTGTGATTCTGGTTGAATATATCTGTTCTCTCTTTTTCTTGGCCTGTTAGCCAGTAAGTTTCCATCTTCCATTATGCCTTTCCTGATACAACCATATCAAGATATTTTATCATCTTCCAACTCTGTTCATCTCTTTACCTTTGGCCAGCATGACCAGATATAGCTGGTGACCTGCAACTCTCCTCCCTCAGAAGCAGTTGGTGATGTTCCGGTCCATTTGCTTCCATTTGCTTCTGCTGTCGCCATTCACTTGCTGTGGGTCTGCTGCTTGATATTTGTATTTGGTTTTTGAAGTTTAGTTTGAAAAAAGTGATGCAGGAATTGAGTGTAGTCCTAAAGAAAGACAGATGATGTTGTGTTGCTTGATCGTACAGAAAGCAGCTGAGCTCAACTGATCCTTCTTCATATGGAGCTTTGTTACCTTCTGACCTGCCTTTGAACTTGTCTCTCATAGCTGCCACTACACCATTTGTTTTTGCAGGCTAATCAGGCTGGGTGGATGTATATGCAGGAGTTTCCTGAAGTCCTATAGTATGGTTTTGTCAAATTTTGAATACATCAGATAGGAAGAACAGACAATGCATGGTGGCGTGTCACCATAGCTAATGCTCACGTTACCGCATTCAGTCAAATGATGGCTGAACATGCAGCTACTTAAACTGATCACTTATCTCTAGAGTCATATGGGGAAAACAAACCCTCCTGAAATTCTGGGGGTTTCACATGTTAAGAAGTGCAAGCATATTGTTAAGTAGGTGACATAGTTTTTTTTTTTTTAGTTCATGGCATGTCACCTTGTTCCTGGTGTATAAAATAAGTTCCAACATATAGTTCAAGTTTTCCATAAAGGTGTGGGTGTGGCTAAAAATAATGTAGCATACAATTCTGAGTTCTAATTTTTCAAAACATAACAATAATAATAATAATCTTTAATTAATAATAGTAATAAAAAAAAGGTGTACAGAGATTAAGTGTGTATATTTAAGGTTGTCCTATCTCTTGGTCTTTCTGGCAATACAACCCAGAGTCTATGTTGATTTAAAAAGAACAGCCATAAGCCAGTTACATGGCTGCCCATAGTTTGAAGTTGAGTTAAAAGAGGTATATAAATATTATTTTTCCCCATGCATGATTTTATACAGTACATGAAATCTTAATTTACTGTAATTACTCTATAAAAATTGGCTGAAGATAGTACTGATTATAGAATTTGTCATAATTTCTTATAATGAAAGACACAAGAGTAATGGCTGTAAGCTTCTGAAATAATCCTGCTTTGCTGTGTATTCTCTGTTCTTCTATCTGTACGCACTTATGTAACTGGGGGAATGGGTAGGAGTGTGGCAGGAATGGCTCATGGATATGCACATCAGTTCTCGTAACAAGGAAAAGTGAAAAGTAGGTGGAAGTTCCCTGTTTCTGCAGCAAACTGGTAAAGTCTACTTCTGGCACACTGTTGCTGTCAACATTATTCTAAAATACAGAGCAGGACGCTGTGGTTATCAGGAAATTCCAGCAGTTTTCACAGCTGGACATTTCCCACAGGGGTTACAAGGAAACTGAAATTGTTCACGTCTAGACCAAGCTGTAGCAACCAGCTACTGCTGGGAAAAATCTTCTAAATGCCAGTGAGGTCCCTGTACACTCCATCCATTTCTGTCTCATGGCTGAAACATGAGGATGGCTTTGCTGATAGCAGAGGAGTGCAGATTAAGTTGTAACCTTCCCTCTCCCATCTCCACCCTCCCATCCACTAGAGCTACTTACAGGTATGTGCAGTGTCAAGAGTAGAAATATTCACTAAGTGTAACTGCATCCTACCCTTATAGATACTTTTTTCCTCAGGACTGAGAGCTCAGATACAAATGTGTATTGAGTCATACCCTTGAAACTGGAATGTTTATGAGGAGGGCTGAGGTCAGTGTGGATGAAGGGGCAGATGGTGGTATAATTTGTTCTTGTTGTGCTGTTGAAAGTCTTAGCTTGCACCAGCAGAGGATCTGCCTATAAAGTGCTTTGCATAAGTCAAGCAGAATTTAAATAATTTGCGCTAACAGCCATCTAGTTCATTGTGGAAAACTGGATGATTTCATAAATCAGGAAGAGAAACTGCTTAAGAAGCCATTGGGAATCATGTGTCACCAAAATATACTTAGTTAATTTGCTCTGACAGGCCTGTTGGCGGTGGTTGTTTATAGTGTTTTAGTGCGCTGGAATTTGTTTCACAGGCTGTGACCCCGTTATAGTAGGTGCTGTATAAACGGAGAGCAGCCTGGCAGCCTGTGCCTGAGCTTTCAGTCAGACAACAAAACAGGAGGGAGGAAGTGGAAATAGAGAAGACAATGGAGTACAAGGGGACAGTGTTAGTATGCATGCAAAGCAGGGATTTCAGCATGCTTTAAGCCTTGCTATTCTGCTGCTGAATTACTACTTCATTTTGGGGGAGGTGGTAAAAGCTCTGTTCCGATAATGCTTCTGGGAGAATTTTGCTTTAGAAGCCATAAAATGCCTAGCATGTCCCGGAGTGGGAGGTTAAAAGAGGAAAATCACCAGCAACCTGGCATTTTACTATTCTGAGAGGAGTACAGTGCGGGTTTTATTCAGTTTAACAAAAGGGAACTGATTTCTGTCTCCTGCTTCTTCAGAAATGATGTGTCCTCTAGGTTGGCACGAGAGAAAGTAAATGCATATGTGCCTTGCTCAGTTATATACGCTGCCTAAATCCTTGTAGGTAACACTACAAGCTGTTACTACAAACTTTTGTTTATTATTTAAGCTCTTCTTAATTGCACTGTGGAGAAACTTGACTCCATCACCTCTACAGAGGCTTCATTACTTAGGTCTCTTTTGGGGGACTCACACCAAATATAGGTAACCTAAATTCCACCCACCACATCTCTACCTTGTGTTTTATGTTTAGATGTTTCTGCAGGTTTATGCCATAGATAGTGGTGTAGGAATATAGGTGGAACTGACTCCCTCTGGTGTAATGTATAGTGGTATTATGCCTAAGATAGGTGATCCTTGTCTTTAAGCCTCACATGTTAGGGACCTGAGAATTTTGTTTTCCTCGCTGGAGAATGGTAATACAGAGTCTCTGTGTGCACTTGCAGTGCAGGGGAAGGCCATATTTGCCATCTCAGCTTAGGTGTTCACCTTTAGTCTCAATTCCAGTGTAACACAGTCACAGTCCTTAAGAGAAAACTTTGAGGCATCCTAGACTCACTCACCTGCAATATGGAAAACTAAGCATGCTTCCTGGTCCATGGGGCTTATTGACCTCACGTGCCTCTAAAATGTTGTCGTGAGACTGGTACTGATAAGCAAGGAGGCACTGAAGAAGCTTGACCTCGTTGCTGCTGGGCAGGCAGGCTGTACAAATAACCTGAACTCAGAGAAATAAGAATATTAAGTTCTGGGTCTTGAAGATAGCCTGTGCTTTGGAGTACACGCGTGATCTCCAGCTGCAGGAGAACGTAGACCACAGGCAGGCAGAATTTTCAGATCACTGAGAAGCTTTGTGGGCAGGACTGATTGGCACGGAGACACATATGTTTCTGTTCTGTAAAGGTATGGTCATACTATATAAATTTATTAATTGATAGCTTATTACTTAGTACTGTAAACTCTGTAAATACTCTACATAATACCATAAAATGTTTTTGCTTGGCAGTAGGAGACCCAGGGCCATCTCTTTCTGCTAAAGCTGTGTTCAGATACTGGTAAGCTTGCCTGCCTTTTGAGATGCTTACAGAGTTAGGATGGTTGGGATTAATGAAATGGCAATATGTGTTGTTTTAGTTTATGGACTATCTAGGGGATATCATTAAATGTAACTTTCCTGAGCCCTTTGATGTATTATTGTGTTCACTGTGGTAGTGAAGGATAACTCATTCCCTTTATTGCAGAGAAATGTAATGCAAGATTCTTTTGTCTCATGGATGAGAAAAACATATAAATCAACTGGATATAGTGAAGGTTTTGTTCTCTAATTAAGCCATCCTTTCTCATGTTTTTACACAAATAAAGCATTTTCATTTTCATTCAGGCTAGTGATTTATGGGTTTGGCACTCTGTACTGATGCTGTAGGAGCTCTGAGATGTTCATTGTCAGGCTCAAACTATTTCAATAATTCCATTGCTTTCTGTCTCCATGTGTAATTTTCAGTCAAAGATTTACAGTTATGCACCCCATGGATCCTCATATTAAATTGTATCATCTGCAAAAACGGATATAAATGAGTCCCTTGGCTATTTTCTTCATGGTTACACAGCCTGCATATGGCCAGCACACAAGAACACTCACTCCTATTGATGTAGGAGCCAAGTCGTTATTGCCACTGTCTGTAGGTGCACTTTCTGTACAGTTGTTTGTAGGATAGCATTATCCTTGCTCGATTTTGTCCTTTAATCTGTCTTAGAAAGCTATGAAAAGCAGATAGATCTGTGTTGCAGAAGCATTTGCAGAAAGTGCTGTTATGTGAGCTCAGAAGGCCAACATCTTTCTCAAGTACACTTAACTTGATTAATTTTTTTATGGTCAACTTCAATAGTCACCATATGTTGACCATAGTTTGTGAACAAATTGGGTTTTGAAACCACTTGGGAGTTACTGTGTAAAAGCTAGTTTAAATTAAAAAAAATAAAAAGTGTTTCCTTAAAGACACAGTTTTGAACTGTAGAATAAAACAGAATGTTACTTGTGGCTTTCTAACTCAAACATGATCCATTTTCCTGTTATAAAAAAAAAATACGCCACTCATTTTGGAAATTTTAGTTCTCAAAACTCAGCCTGTTACAGAAAGATTGGTTCTTACTGACTCGTGTCATCCCCATATAGGCATGCAGAGCCCACAGTTCTATTAGCTGGATTATTCTTTCTTTCTGATATTTTTCTATCTTAAATAGTTTGGAGATGTGTAAATCCATGTTTTTTCATGTTTCCATCAGTGTTTTGTGTAAATGATTAAAAAAATTATTATTTTTGTCTAGAAAATAAGCATATACAGACTGGGAAAGATACAAGGATAACTATAGCAG
>VZTA01018030.1:13089-24715 GCA_013398855.1 Mohoua ochrocephala | reverse complement strand
AGTCCACACTTTGAGTCCTGCATCCAGTTTTGGGTGGAGCACAAGTCTGATGAGGAGTGGCTGAGGAAGCTGGGGTAAAGCCTGGAAAAAAGAAGGCTCATGAAGGCCCTTATCTTTCTCTACAACTACCTGAAAGGAGGCTGTAGCAAGGTGGGGTCTCTTCTCACAAGTAATATGTGATAGGACAAGAGAAAATGGCCTCAAGTTGTGCCCAGAGGAGGTTTAGGTTGGATATTAAGATATTGGATATTAATTCTCCAAAGGATTGTCAAACATTGGTAAAGGCTTCCCAGAGTAGTGGTTGAGTCACTATCCCTGGAGGTGTTTAAAAGACGTGTAAGTGTGGCAGTCGGGGACCTGGTTTAGTGATGGACTCGGCTGTGTTAGGTTAACAGTTGGATTTGATAATCTTAAAGGATTTTTCCAACCTAAATTATTTGATGATTCTTGGAGGACAAGAAAAATTCCATTTAGTTAACTTAGTTTTGATGCAGGCTGTGTTTTGGATTATAAAATTATTTTCAAAAAATTCCAGATGATTAAAATGTTCTGTAAAAGAAAACTTCTTTCTTTTTGGCTTGAATTGTTTTGATTGTCGTCCTTATATCATAGCAAAAATGTTAGAAGAATTTCATTCATGTGCCAAATCCTAGAATGCATGCTGCAGCATACTGCTCAAAGTCATTGCCTTGGATTGGATTCAGTCTCGCCACAGGCAGGAGGCAGGTATCATCTTTTCAATAGGTTTTTTGGGTCCCCAAAATGTGCCCCACTTTTGTCCATTCTTGTTTCTAATTTTGAGAAGGCTAGTCAATGATACTGGAATATTTTATGAGATTTGCATATTTTGCAAACTTAGAGATGCTTATGTGTTTATATGTCTTTTTATCTGTCATGTGCAGAGAACACATCTCGTCTTTCAATCATTACAGTGACCATATGCAGCTGTTTTTGAAGAGTTTTCTCTTCCATGGCTTCCTTACTTAGTCCAAGCTACTGGAAACAGTTATGAAAATACAATCTTTGTAATGGACTCTGGATTCCAGTACCTAACCAACCTGATAAATACTGTGAGAACTGTTTACAGCTGTTGGCTCTTAGCAAAGAGCACTCACAGCTTTACAGCTCTATAGTTAACTTCTTTTCCTTCTCCATGCTGCACCTGATGTGCAATGATTCTTTAAAGCAAGTTTTATTAACAATTCGATTGTCCTTCTGCTGCCCAGAGATTTCCTTACAGCAATAAAATTCCTAGTGGGCTAATCCAAAATGATTACCCAAAGGATCAAAAATCCTAATTAGCTGGTTGTGAAGATCGCCTAGTTTCAGAAATGGAGTTTACACATTTTCAAAACTAAATCCAGATGCAAAATATTGTCTTTTTAATCATCTTCATAGGCTCATAAGAGAGAAAAGTGTATTCAAGAGAGTAAGAAGCAGGAGCGGTGACATTAAAAGACTGTTCTTTTACTGTTCCTCAGCCTCAGTGCAGATGATAGGAATTGGTGAGTTGAAACTGTAAGGCATGAACTAAAATGAAAGTTTCAAAAGAAAAATATACAGACATGGTATGTATTTACTTACTTGATTCCAAAAAAGTAACTTTAATTCAGAAATATTGTACTTTTACATCCGAAGCCTTCAACAGTACTGCAAAGTGATGAAATGTTTAAGATTTTTGTTAGCTGTCCAGGAATATTCAGTAGCTAAAAAATAAATAACTAATGGTAAGGGAAGGAAATGGATTTTAAACCCCATTTAAAATTAAACCTGTGTTTATTAGTATCAATCCATAATGGTAATACTTGTATTTGAATATACTGTTACCAACAGGGAACATTCGGTCTATTTGGACATGCTGTGAGATCCAGGCAGCTGCTGTGCCTTAGACATTCTTAAATAGTTAATAAACTGGCACTCCTAAACCTGACTTATTTATTAGTATGGACATAAAATCCCACAAAAGAAAGCCAGATGTTTTGGGAAAACAGTTTGGTTTCAGAGTTTTGAGCTATGTATCATGCTTTTCATTATAAGATTTCCTATTCCCAGTATCTGGTTTTTTTATGTCTTCTGATAAGGCTTCCAAAAATTCTTGCAGATCACCCATTCCCCACATAAATGCGTTGAATGAAAATTGTAAGGAATAAAATGTGTGTGGTTCAAATGCTTGCTTCAAGAGCTAGTGTGTTTTCAAGAGTGGTGTGAGTTTTGGAGTTTTATTCAGAAAGAGCAGAGTTGCTTTTAAGCGCTTTTGAAAATCTTGTTCAGCTCAAATCCCAGAAAGCAAGCTTTCAATCTTAAGAACACTGTTGCAAACATGTCCTGTACCAAATCCTACTCCATGTGATTGAACTATGCGACTCTTCTCGTTCTTTGTCCCATTTTTACATTGTTTTCATTCTGTCTCTGAAAAATTCCATGAACTTCAGTTTGTTTGTGTTTCCTTTCATATATATCATCCTCCCCTCACTGGCAGTGTTTAATGGCTCGGGCTTTGCTGCTCTGTTGAAATCTCTCTTGCATTTCAAATTTTGTATTCATGTAGGCTGAATGTTGACCCTCATTGAAATTCTATTTTCAAACATATTTCTGTGTGGAAGCTTACACTGGCATATTCATTTAATTATATGTGCATCACAAGAAGGTTGATCATTCATCTTGGGCACTGTGTTTTCCCAAAGTGGATTCCATTAGAAGGAGTTTTATAATATCAGTGACAACTGTTGCTTGAATTGTGTAAGATTTGTAGTTTGTGTATAAAATTTCATTAAATTTTATCTGTGCATTCTCTGATTAAATGGGACTTGCTAAGGAGTTCAGAGGTCAAAATTATAACAGCAGAAGAAATCATGGCCAAGCAGAAAGTAATTTTGGTTTAGGAAGTAGTCTTATTGGTTATAGATAATGACTGTCTAAAGGTCAAGAGGAAGGAAGAATGGAAGAGCAGGCATGGATGTGGGAAGTGTGTGCACAGTTGCGCACAGCAAATTTCTAAGAAGCAGCTTAGGTCCATTCAGACCATGACTTGACCCTTGAGATAACCTGAAATGCCATATTTTACCTGGCCTAGGTTAATAAAGCACCTGTGAATGATGCGTTTTTACAGATAATTTTCTGAGAGAAGTAATAAAACTGTTGCATAGAATTTTGGTACCAGGCAAGGAGAAAAGGAAAAAACAGTCCAAGTAGGTGGAATAAGGAAGTAATTTGAAACTTGGGTAGCCACAGTCTTTTCTCCTCAAACTGCAGTTTTCTGAGATCTTTGAGACTTGAAATTGTCTCAGTTTTAGTTGAACAGGAGGAAGAAACTAGAGAAGAAAAGGACAAATGAGATATGCCTTTTGCACATAGAAGAGTCCTGAATTGCACTGAACTTCATCTGTCCCTGCCACATGTGAAATAACCATTGAGTGATTTAGTGGTCAATACCACGTCAGGTTATGGACCCTGACAGAACAATGTTGCTGTCCTTAGGTGAGGTTTGTTTTCCTGTGCTGAAATAGTCAATATATGTGCACCAGCACTGATGTAAATTATTATATAGGAAACAAAGAGGAGGTTGATGTGTATCAACATGCCTAATATTTTCTAGAGGGTAGTTTCAGTAGCTTGTGCAGAATTTTTAAATCTAGAATGCTTTCCTTTTTACTCAGCAGCTACTGATTTGATACTTAAAGTGTAGAAAAGTGTGTACATGTGTATATCCTTTATCATATTTATGGGATGAAAAATGTTTTAAACGGTGGAAAGACTGGAGAAGAAATGGCATATAGATTTATTTTCGATTCTTGGAGTAGATGTTAAGCATAATTAATGAAAATAATGGAGTAGATAAGTAAGTTGTCTTTGAAATAAGTATGAGAAGGATGCAGAGAGATGTTTTCTAGGATTTAGGATTAAAAATCTGAGTAAGTATGTTTAGTATAAAAATATCTTTTGAAAGATAAATCTTGTAAGATTTCATCAAAAGAATTTATCATAGCAAATAATAAATCTTAATGGCCATTTAAAAAAGCAACGTGTTAATTTGCATGCATTTTCTTCTACTACTCCTAGATGTGCTTTGAATGGAATGTTCTCAAATCAATGTCATAAGTGCTGCCATTTACAATTCTGAATGTACTCTTATGGACGTGTGGGTTCATGCTCAGATGCATATGTACCTTACATGTTTGGTGGAATAATCAAAGGCTAAAAAAAAAGGATTGAAATTACTTGAATATTGACGTAGAACCTGAGGTATCTGTTTATGTAAGTGGTGGATTTTATGTCATTTGGATGTTAACATTGAGATTGGAGGGTTAGTTATCTTCTCTTTTTATGAGTGCAAATAAGTGGAGCATTTCCAGCACCTGTTGGCCCCAAATGAAGCCTTTGAATTTTAATTAATTTGAGCAATCCATGTATTTTTACTGAGGCTTCTGCTGTTTTCAGAAATAGTATAGATCAATATTGTTTTTATAATACCTCTGCAATAAAATGCTATTCTTTGGACATGTTGCAAATGAAATTAATATATATAGAAGATGATCTTAATTTCAGTTTTCCTCTTTTTTTATCTCTCTCTCTCCTTCCAAGTTTGAAAATTAAATATTTAGTATTCACATTTTCTTCTTGCTTGTATCCATTGCAAAATATTTAATTGCAGATACAATACTTTCTGTGATGAAAGATTCTTTTATTTTCAGTGTTTTGGTTTTTGGCTTGTTTTTTGGGTTTGGTTTTTTTTTTGGATAAAATTTTTTTCCAAGTCTGAAATTAGTAAATGGAAAATAAGATTGTGCAATATTGTTTCTCTAGTTAATATAAATATTTATTGCATGTAGGCGTATGGCCTAGTTTTATATACTAAAAGTGCTTATTATAGGTAGAAGTATAGATAACAAGTATACCAGAATATAGCATCAGTTTTACTCCAGATACCTCTCAACAAATTTGTCCCTTTGTACCATGCATGCCTATTGACTTAAAAAAAATTTAAATGAACAAAAAAATCCAGTATCCATGGTTGCTTCTTAAACAGAGTCTGAGAAAGGACATAACCCATAAACGGTTTTCTGTATTCTACAATCACAGCTACTATTACACCTCTGAACCTCAATCAAGGGTTTTTTTCTGTTCTACAGGCTCTGGCTGGAGCAGGTGTAAATGGAAAGCAGATTTCTGAGTGCTGAGCCCAGCAGCTAACAACTTCCTGTTGTAGTGGCTCATGCGTTCCCTGTAGGACTCCAGGTTCCTTACATGCAGTAGAGTTACAGCTGGATGAGGGCAGTTATCAAGGTGATAGTTTAGAGTGGATTCCAGGTACTGAGGTTCCTGACTGGTACCCAGTAGCACCAGGCTGGTGCCTGGCAGTTTCTGACTGGTCACTTTACTCTGTACAGAGCTGGCATGATTTCTAGGGCCAAACGTAAATGTAAAGTGCTGCATTGATACAGTTGTACAAACTTATGTAAATGTGGATTGTTTTCAGATACATGCTTAAAATCAGAACTCATTTCCAATGAAGCAAGAAACAGAGGCCTCTATGCAACACCATACCTACGTCATACTTTATTCACTGTCATATCATTAGTCTCACTGAAAGCAAAGGTCCTGTGCAGGCACAAACTTCCCCCTTTCTGGGTGTAAATTTTTTTTTATCTTCAAGGTCTTTGCTATGCAATAACTTTTTTTTCCTTTAGACTTTCATGTTTAGGCTTAGCCCAGTTGCTTCTGGCCAAATCTTGAATATTCTTGAACACAGCAAAATCTGATACTGTATTTACTGTTTGGATTAGATTATCTAGTTAGTTGTGGTAAAATATCCAGCACTTTTGAGTGAAGATGAGCCTGCAGTATAGTATAGGATTCTGGCTTTGGATCTATCATCTCAGGTGTGAAGTTCAGAAATGTTCACATGGCATATGAATGGGAATGGCATACATGTACAGGTCACCTGTAAATATCTGGATGCAAAGCCAGAAGTGATTTACAATCAAAATATAATATAGATTGAGTATAAGTTAATATGTTTCAAAAATAATTGTATGTTACTGTGCTATTTCGTGGTCTGCATTAAAATGCAGAGAAAAGGGAGTTGCAACCCTTAGATTAATGTGCTTTTCACCAGGATATCAATAAAACTCCAATGCCAGCCTTGTCTGTGAATAAAATACCTATAAACACAGTATATAACACGTTTTTACATAGTTGACCTTCTGAACAATTCCATATGTTTTTCATTTATGTGGAATTGTTCTCTCTTACTAGACTCCATTCAAAAAAATTTATTTTAGACTCGGTTTAAATAGAACAGACACCTTAAATATCCTAACAAGCATAGCTGACCCTTTGGTGGAATTCTTAAAAAAAGGGATTGTCTGCAGCTGCCGTGCCCATGGTGTGCTTATATCTGGGTTGTGGAATGAATAAAGTAGAGCAATCCTCGGAAGAGTTTGTACAAGTGGAGTGTAAAAGCTACACACAGGGGGAAATATTGGCACTGGTCAAAGAAGTGTATGTGGTACATAAAATTTCCCAGCAGTTGTGCTGCAGTGCACTCGTATGCACAATATATTGGTTAGCTGGTAATAGGAAGCCATTGTTTTCTTTGCAGATCAGAAACATTAACTCCTGGCATGTCGTAGGAACACGTGCATAATGTAATAACTTAAACATGTGTCACTGTTGTAAGGCAGGTGTGGAACAAGGATATTCAGGCTGAAAGATCCTACAGCTAGCTTTAGAATCAAGAGAAAGGCCCGGAGGATGCGTGGCCTGGAAGTAGACAATATAAATGCTTTAGGAAGTTGCTTTCATTCTGTTACATGAAAAATATACATCTTCATACATAAAAGCCATGCTTAATCTAATTCTATCAGTTTATTTTTTCTTTTTTCTTTTTCTCTTTTTTTTCTCTGCCTTCTGATCTCTGGGGAAAAAAATCAAGTTACCTTTTAATGATATTTTTTAAATTGTTGTTCTTGTTTTTCTTTAGCTATAAAAGTACTTTCAGTTTTTCAATACATCTATATTGAGAAAAAGAGATCATGCTTGGTCTTAAAAGGAATTGTTTTTTACCATTTCTGAGACAGAGAATTCATATTTAATATTGAAAAACCGGAATAATCTCTCTTATATGGAATGGGCAAAAATATTTGAAAATATTAGTTGTGTAATCATATTATTTTTATTTTTATTAATTTTTATTTTGATATAATATTATTTTGATAGTTTTCAGTATTATGTCATTAGTCTGTTCTAGCTACTGAAAGCACCAGCTCTCAGTCTGATGACAATCTGTGCTCTAAACAGTCATTTCAAAGTGTATGTTCATTTCCTTTTGGTAACGAGACAAACTTTCTCTGGCTCATAAACCCCAAAGCAACTTTAATACAGAAGTAAAACTGAGGAATGATTTAGCCATATTATGATCTTGATTTTGGATTTAGTTCCCTCCTTGTTGCTAGGAACTTTCAGAACAACAGATGTTTTAAATGTACAAAATGAGATTTTTAAGTACAGAGCAAATCCAACGGATAAATCACAGATTCAGAGCTCTGTAAACTGTCTCTGTGCTATAGAAAAATAATATTCACAATCATTGCAGTATAAAATATGTCTAAAGTTGCTTTAAAATTTCCTTTATCAGATATTTGAATGTAGGTTGTATCTGGTTTTAAATCCTTAATTTGTGGATTAGGATAATTTGCAGAAACTACCCACTGTTTTCCTGAATGGTCTGGATTTTTTTTTAACTCAGTAAGAGTTCTTATAAGCATGAAGTCAGAGCTGATATTTTCAAACTTTGTGTAGAAATTATTCATGCCATAACTCTATCCACAAAATCCTGAAGAGTTAGAAGGAAAAGGACATTTTAATTCGTCATTGAAACTGAAATATTTCTAATTCACGGGGAAAATTTATATAATATAATTAAAAAGGAAAAAAAAAAAAGAGGCACCCCCCCCCCAATGAATCTTCCATGTGACAGTGAGAAAGAACAAGAGAGCGAACTGTTTCCAAATTGTAAAATTGGGGATTTGAAGTCAAGGGTCTTCTTGCTTCCTCTGTACTTGTTTATGAGTTGGCGCTAGAATGGCTCTTCAGCATATTCCTCCTCTCCCCAGCTGTTAGCAGCAGTAGGGGGAGGTGTAAAGGCCCTTCACCCCTTCTGAACCATCGTTTCTGTCTTTAGAACAGGGTCCTATTGTGGCTGTAGCTACTGAGAATGGTGTGCAAAGCCTTGATGTGAAGCAAAGAAAGTTTGCCATTGACTACGGGAGTCTTTGGATCGGGCCCTGAGCTTTTAAGTCTGTAACTGTCATGGAAAATAAATACTGCACTTGAAGGAGCAAGCTCCAGGGTCTCCTAAAAGTAGCTTAAATAGCTCAGAGAGGAGCAGTATAATAACTCCAGCTTTCATATAGTAGGTTCTCACTAGTTTTACATCCCAGGGATACTGCTGGGACTCCCAAATCACTGGTCAACAGTGTAATGATACATGGCAAATTACCCAGGTAATGGCAGCCGGATAAATCACCTCCAGCCAATGCTGGTTAGTCAAGCGAGGGGTGTGCTATGTATTAACTGGAACCAATTCCCAAAGGACAAAATCAAAGTAAAAATGGACTTGAGAATTTTTTTTTTAACCCAATATGATGATTAGTGGTCATTAGTGAAGACGATTTATTTTTCCTTATGGAAAGGCTAGTGAGTGATTTAGGAAAGCCAATGTGAATGTGTAAGTTTTTACAGAAATTACTGGAAGGGATCAGAGATTCCACAGCAGAGCTGTTCGCCTTCATGACCGAATTTCTGTTTATATTCTTCAAATAAGGCAAAACAACACAATGGAAGAATTTCAGGAAGTTCTTGATAGCATCCAAGGTTACAAACCAGACACGATGACTTCACATTTTCGTTTTCATGAGAAGGAAGGAAATAAACAGCGACTACTCACAAACCTCCCAAATGTTTTTGGGGGGTGAAATAAAGTTGAAGATCAAAGTGCTGTCAACTTGGTAGGGATCGAAGGTGCTGAATGTGTCATAGGATCTTGACACAGGAAAGTGCTGTGACTTGTCCTGGCCAGAGCACAAACTGGTTTTGGAACCAAACCAGAAAGTCAACTAAAGTCACAGAAAAGTGTTATGTTTTTCATACCTATATTCAGAAATATAGGACTTCTAAATCACATGTGATACTCACAGTTAGCTGTGGCAAAGTGAATGTAGCTTAGGCTGATGCCAATTACAATAATAACTTGGATCATAGAATGTTTCAAGATATTTTTCTGACAGTAATGAATCATGTGTTAGTAAATTGAGCAACTAAAGGAAGGTGTTAATGGAAGGTAGGTTCACTGATGAGCATTAAGTACATCCTGTGTTGGGCAGTGATATATGAGTCCGTGCTGGTATTTTTGGAACTTCCTTTGTGGAGCATTGTTGAGTGCTAGAATTATCACCTCTTTATGAAGGCACAGGCAGGAGAAAAGAACTTACCTCTTTCTGTTGCAGAGTTCAAATTGTAACTGCATTATTTTCAATTTGGGCGTGTGAACACAAGTCTGGAGGCTCCCATCTTGTTTTACTGATCACGTTGCTGGTTTTATGCTGTTGTGGCATTAGTGTATGTGAGTGTGTCTATGCAAGATTTGCACATATTTCAATTTGAATAATTAAGATGATGACTCTCAGAATCACTTGCATGTGGGGTGCCATGTGAGGCTTGCAATGCTTTTTACGCAACGTTCAAAGCCCTCTGAGTTAGAACTGCTGTTTATATTTTTCTCTAATGAGCTTGCTTTCCTAATGTGACCTGCCCACCTCTGGCTTCCCTTCTTTCTTTCTGACAAAGAAAAAATCCAAGACACTTATTCTTTTAATGCTGTGGTCTGCACTCCTGACTAATCTTTTTTTCCCAGTAACTTGGATATAATGTGGCAAGAGAAGCAGATATGATTCATCATCTACTGTAAAGTGCAGCCAAATAATACATTAATTCTAAAAATGAGTAGAGGTTGTACGACAGGGGAAGACTGAGGCAGTCATGGAGGATTTGTGCGACCAGTGAATACAAAGAACCTGACCTGCTGCTTGATTAAAAGTGCATTTACCTTTTCAGTAGCTTTTCACAGAAGAATAATCCCAGTGATGAATCTTAATCTTTGCATAGTTTTCAATATTTAGCTTATAAACAGCCTAATATATCTGGAAATTCTGTTAATTTCTTCCTCTGTGACAGTGAATTCTGTAGGCAGTTATATTAATGACATAAGATGAAGTGACCGTCAGTGTTCATAGTAATGAATTTCTACTTGTTTTAAATACTGTCCAAGTGCTGCAGGGGCTTAGGCAGATTTTTATTAAGGAGGTGGCTAGAATACAAAGAGGAGTAGTAGCAATTGAATCTTGTTTCCATCTTAGCTGATGTTTTGAAAGGTTTTAAGTGGTACTTTATTTTTCCTGGGATTTCAGCTTGTTATTAACAGCCAAAGCTGGATTGAAAGTCTATTCTTTAAGCGTCTGTAGTTTCATTCTATACTGAAAAATAGAGGAGCTGAGGCTTTCTGTTCTGAAGGGGAATTCCTTGTGTCTGTAGAAACCACTGAGTCTTATCCATCTTTCAGACTTTTTGTAGCTGAACCAATTGTCTTACAGAGGTGATTCTTCTCTCTCCTAGGGAGTACACAGGGATGATTTTTCTGTCCCTAGGAATTTATTCCCTCGTGGTGCTATTTCTAGTTTCAGCCAGCTCTCACTCATCCAAGAATGATTTCTGTAGCTTCCTGGCTGACTCCTCTCCTCCCTCCTCCTTTGAAGATGCTCTTTTTGCAAAAATGACCAGAAAGCTCATGACTTTATGGATCATGCTTCTGACCTTGCTTTGAGTCACTGATGGAATCAAAGGCTCTCTCAGCATCATTCTTCTTTTTTTTCCCCTTAGGTTATTTTCTTGTTAGTATCTGATCAAGAGAGCCACCCAAATACTTGTATAAAAAAAAAAGAAAAAGCAATTATTTTCAATGGAATAAGGAGATCTGAGGTCTATTTTGTTGTTTGGCCTTACAGCAGGTTATGCCAGAGAGGAGAAGGTGACTCTTATAAATCAAGAGGGCAGTCTAATGTTTCAAATTGCCCAAGAAATCTGTTTGTTTTTTTAATCTGAGTCAAGTACAGAACTGAAGGTCATATTTTCTTTGTGCTAAAATTTTGATATGGCTGACCAAAAAGGTTGAAGCTACACTCCCAACAAGAAGTGGATCAACCAGCAGTTGGAGTACTAGGCTGTGTCTGCCAGAGTTTGCCACAGGAACCAGTTCTTTCATAACGTTAACTTTTCCAAAATGCCTCATAAATCCCAATTTAAGTCTTTCCTTGTATATAACTGAAAACAAAAGATGTTCTTTCAGTGCATCTCCCAGTTTGTTTCATGGACTCCATTTTTTCTTTAGTTAATGAGAACATACTTTCTACTGTTGTGAAGATATTTCTTGTAAACAAAGAAAACAAATGGAACTTCATGCAGTCTGGATTATCTAATCAGAAGAGCACTTAAGATAAAATCAGGAGGGATTAAGATTCCTGATGTAACCATTAAATTGGATAGCCTTCCAAAGGCTCAAAGAAATGGGGGG
>VZTA01018030.1:380-13058 GCA_013398855.1 Mohoua ochrocephala | reverse complement strand
GTTTGCTGTGATAGAAGGTTCTTGTTGAAAACTATATGTTATATGTTATGTTACACTTTGGAGTTCTTAACAAACTGAAAGTTGACCCTTAAATGGGACATTTACTGCAATTCTGTTTAGCTGCTTTGTTTGCATGATGCTGATACCATAGTCGTGCTGAAAAAGAAGATTTGCGAGTCATTCAACCTGAAAAGAAATAATGATCTAAATATTAAACATTTTTTGGACAAAATCTCTGACAAAACAGATGCACAACTTGTTATAATGCAACCTGCATATCCACCCATGACAGAGCCTTGTCTAAGGGTTAGACAAGGCTGTATATAGCCTAAATCTGCTGAACCAAGTTGTGCTGCTGCTAGTGTGGCAGTCTTAGTAACCAAGCTGGGCTGGGAAGAAACTAGGAACTGCTTGTACTTAATTCCTATGGCAATGATTTTCTTAATTCCTGTGGCAATATTTAGCAAAATTGAAAGAATACTCTAAAAAACATTAATTATCCAAATGACATATCATATTTTGGAATATGGATTATTATGTATAGCTCAGTAGCAAGATAAATTCCTTAAAGAAGCTTTGGTTTCCATGTCTTAGGTCTCCTTTTTTACCATTTGTAATTTGGGAGTTTTGAAGAATAAAACAGAAGATATGACATGAGAACATAGCTCTGCGCTATAACAACCCAAAAAGAAGGGATGTCCAAGTTGGGGCCTTGTGGCCTGGAGTGGGGGGACAAGTAGGTGAGCAAAAAACTGCTTAAAGAATAATAGTGAGTCATGCTCAGCCTGGAGACCAGTCACAAATGAGATCTGTCTGATGAATGCTACTGAACATCTCTGTCATCCATCAGGAGCAGGAGAAGAGTGTACTTTCATCGTTGTGCACGACATGAAATGGAGGTGACCAGTTCAGGCCCTCAAGGTCAGGGCTGCCATTCAGCACGGCCCAGGCAAGCTGGAGGAAAGGGCCAATAGGAACTTTAGGAAATTCAGCAAGGATACTCTGAAGTGCTGCAGCTGGAAGAATTAACCCCTTAGAGTGATACTGAGGAGGGGCTAGCTGGGAGCAGCAGGTGAGAAGGGCCTGCAGAGGTTGGACTGAGCCCCCAGCATGTCCCGGCAGAGATGGAGAGCAGCGTTGAGCCCTGATGGCAGGAACACAGCCTCTAGGTTGAGAGAACAGATTTTTTTCCCCCTCGACGTGGCGCCTGTTGGATACACTTGGCCATATCTAGGTACTGCATCCAGTCTGGGACCTCAGGTAAGGGAAGGATACCAATGAACTGGAGCCAGTTCAGGTGGCCAGGGCTGGAGCTTCCCCACCAAGGGCAGAAGCTGGGGGACAGGACTGGTTCACCCATGCAAAATCCAAGCATGCCTGCTTGATTAAATGCCTTCAGTAGATTCTATAGTGCTAGTTATTCTTACTTTTAGATGGCTTTAGTTTCAGAGTAACTTTAATGAGAAAAATCAATTTAAATTGTGCCTGTGGGTGTGTTTTGGTAATTGATATTTATTCACTGACCTAAGCAGAGGCATGACCATGGCGCTCTTAAAGACACAGATGAATGTGTTTGTACCATTAGCTATGCTGATCATTTTGAGCTGATTTTTTTTCAGTCTCTTCTGTTGAAAATGTTTCATTTTAAATAAAGTGTCAATGAGAGGGAAAGACCACAATGAAGGTCTGTGCCATTGAGTTCTCTTAGGAAATAGAGATTTTTGACTTCTCATCTTGGCTTCAGTGCATTTTAATTATCAAAAATGTTGCAGAGAGTGAGTCAACCATCTCTGAGGAGCCAACAGGCAGGGAATGCCCAGGTAGCCGGGAAAATAGTGGAATTCAGCACTTGACCTAAAGACTCTCTCTTTTTGAAGTGTATCTTCTACCTGGAGGCATTTTTGTAATCCTCTGGTTTTGAATAGGGAAAATTTACATTTTCAAGTTTAAAAAGTCTATTGAAAACTTCTTGATGAGTTCTAATCTTAATTTGATCTGTAACATAATATTTGAGATCTTTAATGCTACTTTTCTTCATTTTGTGTTTATCTTTTCTGCTTCTCTGGTCATTTTTATTTCCAAGTAGTTTCACAGGAACATGTCTAAAATCTTCTGGATTTAGAATTATTAGAAGTGAAACTTTATTCTACAAGACTAGTAGCTAGTATAAGGTGGAGTACTGTTCTTGCCAACTATAGAACATTTGTTAACAATGTTTATTATCATAATGCTAAAAGTATGTTATTACTAACTTTGTATGAATAATATTTTTGTGCAAGTTACAGCACGCAACAAGGTGTGCATTATAAAACAGTGTGTCTTTGGCTGAGTGACCTACATGACTTGAAAAGTAGAATTTCTGTATATATCCACACAAATGTATTCATAGCATTAAAATTTTCCAAAATTAATTTCTTTTGAATGGTGGGAGAGATTAAAAGGGGAAAAGTGATTCTGTATGATCTCGTGATGGAAAGAACTTTGAGCTAATGACTGGATTGTAATTTATAACCTCTTCCTGTTTTATTTTTTCAAGGTGGCTGTATGTTTTAAGTATATTGTAGTTCAAGATGGGAACAATACTGCTTTGTGATTTTAAAGGAACTTATCTTCACTGATGTGTTGAAAAACACCAGTGCTACACATCCTCTCTCTTTTCAACTCACATGGTTCTACACAGTTTAAAAAAAAGTGGATTTCTGATAATTGTTCATTCCTAATGTAGCAGCTAGTATGTACCTTCTCCATTATGATTAATTTGTCTTTCAGCATCAAGTGCTGCAGAAAAAGAAAAATGAAATAGCCAAATCGGCGAGTTTTCACAATTACAGTGTCAAAGTCAGATGTGTGATCAGTGCTCACTACTTGGGCTGTAGAGTTTGCAGAAAAGCAGGATAGGGTGAGACATCATCCTGCTCTAAGAGGGATGTCTTACATAAGGAAATGGATTACCCTGTGGTTGAGAATTCCTTTCTCCATTATCTGTCAGAGGGGACTCTTTTATTCTATTGAAGTGGATGCCTAATTTTTGCATAATTACCCTTAGGCGAGTGGAATCCTACTTTCCCTCTCCCCCGGCATTCCCCCATATAATGAAGTCAATTGCTAGATAAAACGAAAGCTGGTAACAAATGAAACATTAACATTATTATTGTGTTTGTGTGATAGTGTTCTCATGCTTTGAAAGAAATAGTGCCCTTACTAAAACCCCAGGAACTCATTCCATGTAAAAATCAGTGCTATTCTACTGAAGTCAAAGGACTTTTTCTGATTTTATGTGAGCTGAAGATCTGGCCTGTTTTCTGGAGCTAGTGTGGAGGACCTTTCATGTTTATTTTTACTTTATTAGTGCCTTCAAAACACGGTGCACTGCCATATATTTGTGTCAGTCACTTTTTAGAATTGGCATTTATTAGCTACTCATGAAGCATGTAAAGATTTGGTAATTGATTGTTTTACCCAGAAATAACCAAATGAAAATACAAAGCAGTTTTTGCCATCTGAGTGCTGGCAGGAAACCAAAATGTTAAGCTCTAGCATATACCTGAAATAAAACTTGACATAAAACAATGAAATGTATAGAGGGGTTTGTTTCATTAATACTGCATTGGCATAAGAGAGGGCAAAGTTCTGCTTTCTGTTGAATGGAATTCAATTTCCTGATATCATTAATGTGAAAGGGGGAATTCGGCCTCCATCTTCTTAAGCCACCCTGTCTTCGTTATTGATAAGCCAGTGGTTGTCTTGGTCCACTCTAATGGTGTGGGCTTTAGGTTCGAGACTGAAATAGAGAAACTTTCCTGAGCACCAAGCAGTGTAGTAGGTAGGTGCCGTTTAGTCAACCCACATTTACTAGCATCAGAAAATATGATGGATTGCACTGAAATGAAACCATCAGGTTTTTGAACAGAGTGGTTCCTTTTTCAATTTCAAGAAAAAGTTTCAACCACTGGATAAAATTATGTGCCAATTATACATAACTTCTTTACCACTAGAATAAAGGAAGCCGTAATTCTGTGGACTTATGTTTTATTGAGTTCATCTGTTTTCATTTATAAATAGAATGTAAGAGAAAAAGAAATCTGTGCTGGTGGACAGTGAAATAATGCGGCTTTTATACACTTGCAGGGAAATGGTTTCTTTTCTTGACAGGTTGAAAAAAGACTCAGAAAAGGCAAATCTGCTTTAAGGATGTCAGTCTCGAATAATGTAGTTGTTAATGTTGATCTTGAATATTATAGTTAATAATCAGCCTGCTCATTTTTAACAGCATATTCAGACTCCTCCTGGAAAGAGGAAATTTGGGAGGAAGACAATTACTTTAACAATTCTTCAGAGAAGAACTTAGGCTAAGTCTGTAAAACCCCATATTTGGGGCATAGTTTTCTTTTAATTGCCTCAGAAATTCCTATGGATCTAATGTCATGATTTAGAATGTTTAAACTTGTCCTTTTGTGTGGAGCCTTTTAAAATTAAATACAACTTGAATCCAAAAAAACACGGAGACATGAGGTATGTAGTACATAGGAAAATACATAAGCAGGGACAAAAAAAGCAAGAAATCCAAAAAGTTTCAAGGTTAAAATTCTGCTGTTGCCTCTAGCTTGGACGATTGCTATCTGGAAAAGCAGACTGTATTTTTATTTTAGATAGATAGACTTGTTCATATTAACTTCTTTAGAATGATAAATATATGTACTGTTAAATCTTGCTTCTATTTGCTACTCAACAGGAATCTTATGTAACATCAAAGTCTTGAAATTAATCCCTGGAATAAATCCTAATTAGGGAGGCAAGTGGTACGAACAGGAATGAAGTATTTAGTGTACCTGTCACTAATGAAGAATTAATTTCTCTGAAGTATATTAATCTAAGTATTAACATATAGCTTGCTAATAGAATTTATGGTATACGGAGTACAGGATGAATACATTCTAAAGTATCCTCGTAGATCCCCTCAGCAGTAATTAGGACTGTAAGGACAGCCTTGTGGTATTTTCATTACATCATTAAAATGAAATGATTAGTTAAGTAGTCTTGTACCAGAGCCATACCAAAGGGGTAGTGTTAGCTTAAAAAAGGGAGTTTTTTCTGCTTCAAAGATTTAGTAAATCCGTGATCAAAATAGTTGCACATTATTTATAGAGAATTAAGTACATTAATTATAGAGAATCTGGAAAAATCTATTGCTGATACTAGACATCAAAGGTAAACTAACAGTCATTTCAAAGTAAGGTTTATGTCATCTGTAACAAACATCCCTTGTAAATTTCCAAAGCATCCTCCTTCAGTAAATTTCAGTGAAATTAGAGTATTTGCTGCAGTATTTACAAACGTTTGTTATGAGAGTGTCTGAGCTTCAGTGAGCATCTCGAAGATAGAAAGCACCTTCCAGAGCTGGGCTGTGAAGCTCTCTGTGGCTAATTTCAGTCGGAACTGTGGACATCATTTGGTTGACAGCAAGTGCTGTATTTTGTAGTTGTGTGGTGGGGTGTCCAATAGCAAGCGTCCAATTTTACTTTTTTGTAAATTTAAGATAATTATATATCTCTTGACTTTTCCCCCCAAAATCTTACATCTTAGAACAGTTCTTCAACAGTGTTTTTCTGAATCCAAACAAAAACTTAAATCCTAACCCTTGACTTTGTTGTTTGGTTTTGGGGTTTTTTTATGATACTGCTATTATATTGCAATTTAAGACTTAATTCAGCATAAGAAGTAAAACTTCTGTGGAATCAGCTGGGAGGCGAGGGGTGAAAGTTGTTTCCTGCCAAGGTATAGAGATATTTTGCCACTTAATGTAACTCTTAGGAAAACATGTGTGGACTCAGGAGTCTTACTGACTATCGTCTACTTGTTTGCATGTCTAAGCAAGTGAATGAATGTGACTTCAGCACAGGAAGCTTTACTCCAGCATTGATGGCCCCAGCAGTGGCAATGTGGTAGCACAAGTCAGCAGTCCCAAAGAGCGCTGAGAACCAGTAGGAGGCTTGTAGCTTGTCTTTGGGGCCACATCTTCACAGAGGTGCCCATTAAAATTCCTGATAAGCCTTCCCTCTCTCTGTGGAAAGATATGGAAGACAAACAAACTGAGTCTGTGGAGAATTGTGAGATGCACAACTGTGAAAACTGAGCCTCAGAAAAAGCAAAGACTGAGCTAAGATGAGTCCAAATCCAGGGTGAAAGGCAAGTAACATCATTAGTGAGAATTCGCTTCAAAGAAACGTGCGACTTTCTCTACATTTTCTCTTTATAGTAGAAATACCCTAAGGATGCTATATTTTGGCTTCCTGCTCAGACCAAAAAGAAGGACTGTTGCTCAGGAAAAACTCCCAAAAGATGTCTCCAATAAAAATATATTACTTTCTTCGGTTGCCTTTCACTGACTTAACAGAGATTTAGATGACCTAACGTACACAAGCAGTATAGATCTCTTTGCTTCTCTGTCATGTTCAAAATCATTCTTCTAATATCTGTCATAAATTACATGTACCTGTTCTAAACCCAAAAGGCTGACAGGAAGAGCATTCTCAGAGTTAGGGCTATTACAGCTATTTCTCTTTTTTCCTTACCTTATGACCAGCAGGTGGGATGTAAGGAAATATAGGAGTCATTATACAGAACATCTGAGAGCTCCTTTGCAAAGGTGAGCCATCTGTTTACTACAGAAAATAATTTTTAATGATTGTTTTTCAGCACCAGAGCACCAATGAACAACTTTTAAAAGGTCAGAACGACTGCCTATATTTCGCTGCCATGGGAAATCCATCAGGCAATAATTTAACCTGTATGCCCCTACATACACATATGCAAGTTCCATATTGTATTACACATCTGTCATCTACTTCGTATTTCCCCAAACAGTCTTTTTGACTCATAAACTGTGTTTTCTTTAAAACTGTAGCCTGTATAATTCTCTGTGGAGACAGAGGAAAGGAAAAGGATTGCAATGAATTGTTTCCAGAGCGCTTGTGTATGGAGGGATGTTTAGGAAAGTGAGAGTGAATTTATTTAAGATTGAGAAATAAAGCATGTAAACCAAAACTGGATAGATAACCTTGTGAAGGGTCTCTTTCTAGAATTAAGATTATGGTAGAGTGTGCCACCAGGGTGCTAAAAATATACAAGCCGTAGCAAATGTTATTTAATGCATTTGTCTTCAAAATTTTTGCTTAATCACTTTAACTTCCCTGAATGAACCCAGATGCATGAGGCTAATCCAGTCAGTGGACCACTGCCTCACTTCTGTGGCAGTAACTTGAGGTTTCTTTGGGGCTTAATTTCATCATGTGGACAGAATAGGAAGATTTCGTTGAAAAAAGCCCACAACTTTTTTCTCCAAAAGTGAAAGTGGCATGTGGAGAGAGTTATGCCCACGGCCACTGTGTTACACTTGCCACTCCTAAATACACACCTGGTGTTCCGTAGTTCTGTGTACACTGACTGCCTTCGGCTTCTTCAATCTCAGCATCGGTCTCACTGTGCATTGCGAGACTACTGCAGGAAAGTTTGGTTTCTTACCAAATGAAGCGTCGTTTGTGAGAAGCCATCCTAGGAAACTTTCCAGGAAGCATAAAATGTAAAATGGTGTCATTTTTTGCAAATACCACTGAATCAATAATCAGTGCTGTAAGAGAATGAGGCTTCTCTAATGCGAGTATACACCTTTAAAGGATGCCTTACCAATTTATTTTAATAATTTTTTACTGTGCTAAACCATTTTTAGTTAGTGAAAAAATAGTTCTACGAAAATATTTATGATTTTCTGCTCTGTGTTTTGAAGAAGAATCAATAAGGTTGGAGATAAAAGGTGAAAATGATAGTTGGTGTTTTTTAAATTTGGTATGCCAGGTCAAACATATGATAATAATACACTTAAATAATTTTGTCTTGATGAAGTTTTTTCTTCCTTCATTTTAATTTTTTTATTCCTAATTTAGGATAGTCAAAATTTTATAAAGGCATAAACTCCTTAGTAGAGTTTTTAGGAGACAGGAATATTAGAATATAGGAAAACAGGAAATAAACAGTAGATATACTAAAAGACTACATATTTGTGGTGTTTGGGCTTTTTTGTTTTCTGCTCATGTCATACTTATTCTGCTGGTTTTTAAACACCGGTTCTAAAATCTTACAAAGTTCATGTTCAAGTCTATTTATCAAACTCTGGGTTTTAGTTACAATTTTTATTTGAATAATCCGGAGAAAAAGTGGCATCAGCCTGATGGGTGACTTGCTTCAGAATTTGCAGCTTACTCTTGTCTTTGTGCATGTAATGAAAAACCTGTAGCAGACTACAGAACTATGTAATTTTGCAGTGCCCAGACAACATGATCTTATCAGGATGTGATTATCCATACTGTCAAGATTGCAGATATCAACAGTAGATGTATTTTCCCGTGAAAGACTGGAAGGGGCACTGTATTCACAAAAGCATCTTTGGTATTTTCGAGATGGCTGGAGTTCGTTTCAAGCAAACCAATTAAGTTCACATTCTATTTAATAATATTAATGTTTTCTTTTGTTGATGTTTGTGGACAGTATTAATTTTTAAGAAAATAAATTACATGTCCTAAACAAGTATCAGAAAAACATGTTAAAAAACCCTCTGTCTATCCAAATACTGGATAAATGTTGGATACATTTAGTCACTTTCAGTTTTTCCATTTTTTCTAAAGGGAAGAGCTATTGTGAACTTTATTTGGGATACATAATTTGCTGCTTCTTGAAGTAGTTCTGGTCATTTTAAGCTTTAATTAAAACATCTGCGTCCGCAGGAATTTTTCCTGTAGTGTTCATGTAGTTGTTATAAAAATTAATCCATTTGAAAAGAGTTCTTTCCTAGTTCTGGAGCAGCCTTTGCTGCATTGGGGGAAAACTTCAGTGTCCTTCCCTGCAAGCCACAATAGCTCAAGTTATTAGCATTCACTACGTGCATTATGTTTCCATTTAATATTTCTCCCTTGTCCTTTATGTCCCTCTCCATTTTCTGTGCGTAATGTTCATTCTTGTCTAAGTACAGGAAGAACCAATTATTGTCATAGTATTCCAGTTAGGTGACATTGTATATCGAGGTATATTAGGCATTTAGGAAATACCACAGAGAGATGGCTGATGGCTTGCCTGCTCTGACATTTTATTCTTTCAGGTTGTAGACAGCCAGGCCATGTTTGCTTATGCCTGTGATCTTTGGGAAGCTCGTGTCTTTAGCCCAGCTATGACTAATGATCTTCACAGGTTTTGCAGAGGGATCTGTTTAATGCAGAATTTGAAGATAGCTGTGTTTGTGTTCTCTGTTCAAATAATAAAATATCATAATAAAAGCTTATGTAAGGACTTAGCCACAGAGATACTTATGGAGTAATTGGAGTAGTGCTTTTTCATACTATTTTCATTTGTAAATTACATCACTGTTTCCAGAAGAGCTTGAGAACTGTAATGAAAGTTTGTTTTTTCAAGGCCTTTTCTTGACTGTTGATTACAAATTAAAGGTATCTATTTTTGAGTTTTATTAATTGTCATTCCTAAGTGACAATTAATACAATGCTCATAACAGTCTTCATCTGTAAACCTCAGACTTTTTGTCTGTTTTACCCTTTATGTTCTTTTTGTCATTACCTTGACTGTTACAATCTTCTCTTCATCGTGGCTTCCTCTCCTTCATCTGTCCTGTTTAAAAATTATACGGATCTCTCTTTTTAAGATAATTTTTCCTCTGTCTCTCCGATTATCTCTATTATTCTGTTTCTTACCACACCACATTCAGTCTCTCTACAATCTAACTTATAAACCAAGATATTATCCTGCAATAAAATGTGCTTTATTCACAAGATGTTTTAAGCTTATTATATTTTTATGAGTGTATGTTCTCTGAAGTCTATACAGATAACCCGTTTTTAACTTCTAAATATAGTGCAACGGTAACACAGAGCATTTCATCCAGGGTACAAGTAATCTAGCAACAAAACTGCCTGTGTTACAAGGTTTGAGTTCAAATGTTCAAGGGTAGAATTGGCTGTAATGGTATATCTGTGAAAAAAATAAGCCTGTGGTGAAGTTGGAACCCCAGTGCCAAAGCACAACATATAATTGGGCCTAATTTTTTCCATATGTATCAACAAAAACAGTCTTTGCTTCCATGAGAGATGAAAGCTTCCCTTTCTGTCATATTTTTATTTTGTATATAATTCCTAACTCTTTATAATTTCATAGGCTTTAAAAAAAACATGCCTAGATTTAGGGAGAGATGAGCTGTCACCCTGGATTTGAGTTTATATTTCTAATAGAAAAGCCTTTTTTGGTGGGGAAGGAAAAACACGGCTATTTCCCCTCCCCTGCCAAAAGGGCTACTATGTTAAAATCCTTGTACAGTGCCTGTGAGCTATCCAAGTTGGCGTGGAACAATCCATTTGTGAATTGATTTAAATACCTCATTTAAAATAAATAATCTAGTGGAATTAGTGTCATAAATCTTCATAGAATAAGCTTACTATTTATATAAGATCGAAGAAGTGTTAAATACATTTCTGTTCTGTCAACAATGTATGGCGGTGCTTCTCCCTCCATTTTATGCCAAGTCCCAAATAAAGGATGCATATTTTTTATGCATTTGTTCTGTTGTTTAATGTGGTATCTTTCCAAATAATCTTTCTTCCTGCTGTCTGTAAGTTCAACTAACACATACATGAATTCTGTAGAAGACTGATGGTCTAAACTACGTTTCACCTATATTATGGTGTATTATTTTACGTTCAATAAATTCACTGTTATCAGGATTGTTGAGATATTCTCTGCATCGTATTTTACCTCCTCTTGGAAATTATACACCCAGGCATGCAGACATTGTTGTGCTTTCTGCTTCAGTGTAGGGCCAATCAAAACTGCCAGGCAGAGTATCCCAAAAAACCTTCTTGCAGGTGACATTGATGCAATGGCTGCTAGATCCAAGTACTTTGCTACACGTATAAGCAATCTCTTGCCACACCAGTCTGCTTTCCCTGTTTGTGTAGTGGCAGCCACTAAGACTCCCAAGTGTTTGACTGTGTTCAGAGCGCGGTTAGTTAGGGTTCCGCATGCTGCTTAAACAGCCTTTTTGTGTGTCTCCTAAGGAGGGGGGAAAAAAAGAGTTAGGCTTCATGGAAACGTCTCACAGGATGCCAGTGGTACCTTGCTGGTTTACTAGTTCACCTCACTTCAACTCTAGTTACATCTAGAATTTGTTTTGTAATTTATCCCTTCCTTAACTGATTCCATGGAAGTGAAGGGATTATTTTTCTCCCTGCCTTTACATCTATACGGAGTTTGAAACATTTTGCTCTAGACGTGGTTGTTTTGCTAGGAGCAGAGCTGAGAGTTGCTCTGGCAGCGGAAGGAGCCGTCACCGAAGCGAACTTTGAGTTCCCCATATTGCTGGCTGCACAGAACTTACTTGGATGTGGATGTGAACTAAAGTCATCTGCAGAGTTACTCCTCGTGGGCTGGTATGTGTCCCTTAAAGATAATGTACGTAGTGCAGCACACCTTTCTCAAATTACTTTATACATTCATTTTCTGTTTGTTGGGGAAAAAAAAGAAAAAGCAGGCGCTGAAGAAGGAGGAAGAAGCATTTTTCCTCTTCTGATGAAGCTAGAAAACATCTACCTAAAATCAAGGAAGGCACGTCTGGTTACAGTGCCTGGTTTCCGTGGATCCCCACTGATGTATTTCTGTAGAAGCTGCCTTACACATCTTTGCTTCTGGTTTAAGAAACTCCAGGAGAAGAAGCCAGGTCAGAAGAATGAAGCAAAGAAAATTTTCCTGCCTTGTTCTCATTTCAGGTCAGCCAGAAAAATATTCTCTTGGACAATAGGTGACCACAAATACCAGGGCCCTCCTGTAGCATCAGAAATTCTTTTGGATTTCTTCCAAAGGGTTTCTTTGAGTCTTAATGCAGGTCAGCCACCTTAGAAACAGGAGCTGCTATTTATGGTGTTCTCAGCCTCCAGGTGCAAACCTTTTTTCTTCGGTAGTCTGCTCCTGTCACTTGATTCACTTCATTCTTTTCAAGTCTTGGACTGGTTCTGCTTCCCTTTGTTGCATCCATTCTCCACATGTTCCATAACCTCTGAAATCCCCAGGCTGTGGAGCCTCACCTCTGAGTACAGGGCTATCAGAAGTGAGAAGTCTGGCCTGTATGCCCACTTCAGACTTGGATCAAATCCACCACTGAGCTGCTTATAGCACTTCTCCTACAAACCCCCTGCTGGTCCGGGACCCCTTCTGACAGCCAGTAACCATATTCCTTCCCCTCATTTATGTCAAATGAACTGTGCTGCAAAGTAGATACATCTCTCGCTTCCTCTATTGACAGCCACTGGTTTTATTTGCTTCCATTAATTACTGTCTCCTGCCTGAATCACCCATGTTCATCCTCTCATTTCATTGCTTTCAAACTGTCCTTTCAGACTTTCAGTTGTTCTTGTGCTTTTCCTGCAGCAGTTCCTCTCTAGCGGCTCCTAACTTGTCTTCCGATCTTGGCAGTGTGTTTTTATTCCAGTCTTTGAGTCTCCTCTTCATAAACTTCTGCATTTTGGACTCCTTTTACCTTCTCAAACAGGATTTCTTAAGCCAAAATTTTAGGAATGTAATTCTGGCCCTACTCAACTCAACTGGCTGAGGATTTTGCCATCTGTCTGCGTT
>VZTA01018029.1:17198-48751 GCA_013398855.1 Mohoua ochrocephala | reverse complement strand
CATCACTGGGAGGCCCCACACCATGGACCAGAGGGGCCCACACCACACCCCAGCTCCAGAGAGAGCAGAGCCACACCTACAGAAAGGACTCTGAATCTACCAGGTCTTCTCCACTGGGAGAGGTTTTATTAACATTGTTCATTCTTTTTCATGCCTTTGTGCACTCTGCTTGTTAAATAAACAGCTTTTTTTTCACTTTCCTCCAAGAAATTTCTTTCCAAACCTGTTGGAGAGGGGCTGCCGAAACCTGCCTTCCATTAGAGGAGACTTTCATCTCAGGACATTTCCCCCTAATTTGCCTCAAACTGAGGCACTTTAAATGAAAGTCACCACAATATGCATACCAACAACACTGGACTCTAAAGGCTGAATCATCTAAAACATTTTCTCTACTGCTCAGTCATAAAATAATAATTAGCTTCCAGAAACACAAGTGACACTGACAGTCTTCAAAAATCCACAGCAAAATTCTGGCAGTGAGTAGCACCATAGCAAGTTAAAAACATAGAAAAGTTTCTGGCAAAATGTTGCACTAGAGAAGCAACACTCCTGTTTTACAGAGGAGATGGAACCATGGAAGGCAGAAAAAATTATCCAACACACATTTCTCTTTGTAGAAGTCAGACATTTCCAAAGGTCTAAATTAGACTGGGAGAAATGCAAGCAGAGTTTCAAAAAGTTATCTTTATATAAAAAGGTTATTATATTTTCCTGAGCGAAGAAAAGTACACCAGTATTAAATTAGTCTAATGTTCTTTAAATCAAGATAATTATTTAACGTATACCACTGTCACTACTGTAAAAGGTGTTTTATAGTAGAGTATTCGTACCTAAGTTTTTTTGTAACCTTTCTTAGGTACTAAACAAAGACAGTGGTCAGTAGGAGTAGGACAAGAGAAAAAGGGAAAAAAAGAGAGGAAACACAGCTACCATTATTACTAGTAGTAGAACACTAATGTCTGTAGATAAAACCTTAAATATGAAACGTATTTTGAGGGAGGAACATCTTATGTAGGTATACAGGATCTATTTGCAACTTTCTTCAAATGCCACAGAAGACATTAAAATACAGGGTGGATACATAAATGCAAAAGGAAATTGAGAAGAAAAAGCATAGAAGTAGGTATGTATGTGAAGGCACATTCTTTCTATTGAAATGATGTAGGAGGAATTCTGGTCCAGTTATTGGCTTCTAAATCTGTGGATGATTTCGAGCACATTCATTTCATTACTGAGTGAAGACTTCCTCTGTTTTGCCATTCAGAGTAGCCATGACCTGGGAGAGATGGGACAAGGTGGGCACAGCACACTGGGCACATCAGTAATCCCTGGTTGTCCTTAGCACAGAGAACGAGGTCCAGGAGTTCCATAATGCACGTGCAGACAAATCAGGGTGTTGGTGCACCTGTAAAGCAGATGTTGATTAAGCGAGTTCATAGCAACCGGACTTGTGGTAGAGCTGCACGAGCGGTGTGCAGAAAAATGCATATGCTGTAAAATGTGCAATTCAAGAACTAAAGAGTTAGAAGAAGCAACAAAGACATCTGGCAAAAGCAGAAAAGGAAATGATCCAGGCCTGGAACAGGTGGATCTTCCTCTATTCTTTTGAGCATGCAAAAAGTATTAAAAAAACCAACCAACAAAAAAAACCCCAACAAAACAAACCAAAACCAAAACCAACAAAAAACTCCCACAGACAAACAAACAAACAAAAACCCCAAAAAGCCCAACACTGACTGAGGGAAGAAAATGAAGGAAAATTACAGGCATTTTGTGTCCAGCTCTCAGGCCTGATGACTTTAACCTTCATGGCTAAGACCAATGAGGACCAAAGACAACAGTCAGCATTAAGAGCCTGCATCAACCCTGGTGAGCTTTACTTACTACTGATCAAAACAAGATGGGTAAGGACTAATTCTTTGAGTGCCTAAAGATTGATAGTCATTAAAAAAAAAAAAACACTGCTCATGTGTACCCTTAATGAACATCAATCCAGCAAAGCCCTGTTTTAACTTTTTTAACTGGTTTGATTTGTCAGCCTTCCAGGCACTCCCATCAAGGCAATCCCTGATTCCCTGATGTATATATATATAAATACATACACATGCATGCATTCCGTTACAATATACATCACATTTTAAGGTCCTGAAAGCACTCCACACCTCTCTCACAGTGATGTTATTTGCTCAAAAACCTTGCAAGGATACAGCTATATTCCTGTTCGTTTTGTTTCCTGATGAGATGCTGGTTTATGATGTGCAGATGAATGTTTATTCAGAATGAGATGAAATATGGATATCTTCCAGTTGCCAGCTGCACAGTTGTTAAATATGGCTGGCCATGACTTGACATTTAAGAATTTTATATTAAATTTTAAATTAGATGAAATAGGTATGTTGTAAGGTGTTATAGAAGATTTAAAGAGAATCTTAACTCAAAGGAAAAACTTATGGACATATTAATTGTTTCTTTTTTCTCCTCCACTCATTTCTAAATAGCCAAGAGATAAGACATTTTACTCTGTCTTTGATCAGCCCTATTTCTAAGTAGACCTATTTAACATAGTTAATTAGTGATACACATGAGTAGTTTAATAGGATGTAGAATTCAGTTTTAGAATATCATAATTAAGAAATGTTAGGAGGAGACTACTGATACTGGTTACTGAAGAATGTTTCAATTAAAAATTAAGAAAACATTTATTTTAAAAGATTTCACTTTGTATCCTTCGCATAGAATATATGCTTCAGGAACAAATATTGACAAAATAATCTGGAAAGAATACAATTTGCCACCAAGTGATGACTGAAGAAAAATTAAGGGGAGTAAGGGAAAAATGAAGACATGAAATATTTTCAAACATATTTTGAAAAAAATAATGTGCAAAGATGTAGGAAATAACACAACATGATGCAAGAAGACTTTACATATAACATGTTAAACTAATCTGTTAGATCTCTTGAATAAAGTATTGCCTGAACAAAACAAATCTTTATTCAGTGAACCATGGTAGATCTAGATAATAAAACTATCCGTGATCAAAGCTGCCCAGCAGCCTGAACTCAGAGAATAAACACTAGTTTATGAAAAGACTTTTTTGTCAGCACCAGATAAACTTCTAGATTATTTACTCTGCTCCTATCTAAAGAAGGACTCAGGGTCCAGTCTTGAGCATTATTGGATCATTTCATTCTACATATATATCTATGTAGAGATATGTGGTGATATAGGAGCTTTTTTCAGTTTGTACATCTTCCTCTCTGGTGAGATACAGTTATTTTGTTTATTGGTCTATAAATGTAAAACTCCATGTTACATCAATAGTAGCAATTAAACATATTTAGACTTTATGCTACACATTCCTGCCTTTGCTTGGGTCTCTGCTGGGGAAAACACCAAGCCACAAAATTTCTTGTGTCTCCTTCTGTTGGGGACTGAAGTGAAAAAAAAATAAAAATACTACAATGAGTTTAAACACACTTTTCTTGTTAACACAAAACCCTTCAGTTATGACCTCTACAGTTAAAAATTACAGAAAAGCACTGAACATAGTACATAGCATAGGATGACTGTAAATTAGCATTCTGATGCCGTTGCAAAGAAGACAAATAAAATCCCAGTATCAGGATAATTATTTTCATCAGAGAGCAAGAAGCAATAACATAAGCGCAAGTGGTCTCAGAGAGTTTTGTTTGGAATATCAGATGCAACCGTAGGTCTGCATGTTCATCAAAGACAAATATGGAGAATGGAAATCTTATCCTGTAAGTGAAAACTAGAACAGGACTGTTTTCACCTGGAGAAACAAAGGGTGAAAGGGAAGAATTACTGCTTAGAAGCATGGCAGAAATAGGTCTAAGCACAGAAGGGGTAAGTAACCTCTAACCTAGAAAGGCAGGAGTAAATGACATGCAGAAAGCTGAGTGCTCTTTGGAACTTGCTAAATTTAAGAAGTGGGCTATGTGACATGTTTCCAGAAAACTAGAATCTAAAGATCACTTCCACTTCATATGCTCTAATAATCCCTATTCTGAACTGCCAGAGAGATAGAGTGGAATAATAATTTAAAAATAAATAAAAATCATAAGTTGTCTTCTGTAGGCAGCATACAAAGGCCTAGAAAGATTGACTGAAGATTATAGAGGAATTAAATCTATTTTTATCACAGAAGACCTCATATTAAATATTTGCTTAATATTTAATGACTGACAACCTCCCTGACCTTTACATCAAAATGTCTGCTAAACAGTCCCAGTGGTACCTACAAAATACAGAATTCTGCAGAACAGCTTTTCAGCCACTCTTTGCAAGTCAGGGGTAAGAAAATTTGTTATATTTCTTTCACTCAGTACAACAATACCTATGTCCTGATTTCAGATATATATCCTTAAAAGAAAGAAAAAAGAGGAATCAGGCCCTGAATAACCTCAAATATTTTTTCGCCTCTTTTTTTTTGACATGCAGTAAACTCAAAGCACAATAAATTAAATTAACGATCGACATGTGCTTCCATAAGACAAATCTAAAAAGTGTAAAACATTCCAATTGTTTACAATTCTTCTAAATATTCTCTCTAATCTTCATCTGAATACATATTCTGAATTAATTATGCCTGGACCTCAGATCCCAAATTACTTATAAAATACATTTTTGCAATAGCACCAAAGAATATATTTTTTTCTCACCTGTTTCTATGGTATTCTTCCTATTGCTAATTACATTTGCTATACTAATTTCTTACAATTAAAATGCATATTCAACTATTTTTTTCCTACTGTGCCCTCCTAAGGAGTAAAGGTTTGAATACTTGCCATAAATGCTTCTCAACATATGAGAAGTAGATTTATACCCTAAAAGCTGTATAATTCATCAGAAAAATGACACGTCTTGCTTATGTGAACTTTAAGATTTCTATTATTCATATCTAATAAATTAAAAGTGTGTTAAACCACCGCCATTCTTTAAAAATATGCAGTGTTTTTTCCTTCTGGTTTTTCTGGCAAGTATGTATGCACTTCTCAGCTGATGTTGTATTTGATAGAACTGATTAAAGGCGAGGATGCTTACAATGTTTTGATACTCACTGCACTCTAAAAAAATCTATGTCTAAAATCTACTGATTATACTTGAAACCAAAAATATTTTCAAACAACATTGGGTGTAATTCTTTTTTAATTCCATGTAAACAAAACTGCATATAAGTTGTTCGGTGGCTTTTGTCTAGAAATTTTAATTAGTAAAGAGCAAATGGTTCATTTGATTTTCAAAGCTGATTTCCAGCATTAATGGGTAGATGAATAGCTATGCATGCATTATCAAAGAATAAGAAAATTGTATGTGGTATTAACTAAAAAGAATGTGTCATTTTGATTACTTCTTTTGCAATTAGAGGTAGAGATCAAAATAGCCCACTTTTAATCCAAGGTCAAATAAAAAAAGAAAAGGAAAAACAAAATCTGTTTTCCAAGATAAGGCCAGTAAGGAGCTTCAGGTCCAAACTGAAGTGAAGGGAGAGACATGTTTTCAACAGAGGGATCTACCAAATGAATCCAGGGATAGCAAAGGCAGATTTAAACTGTTATGTCAACCTCTTCTGATACAATCCTGAATTTGGCAGTGACTCACAAATTTTTCTGTTGCTGCAGACTTTTGAAATGACTAGATATTTACACTTTTCAAATATGCTCAACTTCAAAAAGGAATTAGTATTTGATGTCTCTACAACAGGCACTATATGGAAGGTAAAATCAGATCACTGATATCGTTCTTTCTGACTTTATAAATTCCAAATCCCTTGCCTGAGCACAGAAAGCATCCTGGGCAAGAGATGACTCTTCCTTTTGAAGAGATTTTCTGCCATCTCTCTGATTGATTCTTAATCCACGGCAGTTCTCCATTTGTATTTAAGGCATTTTCACTGTCAAGATTTTGATCTTTTGTTAATCACTCTTGTGATTAGGAGACCACAATTCAATACTATCAGCAAAGAGTATTTTCAGTTCATGGTTTCTGTCATTGTTCTCAGTTCTCTCCATTGTCCTCTTCATGCATCCAGACAAGCTGCATTGATCACACAGTAATGGCACTGCAGAGCCCACTTTTACCAGCAACAGGGACTTTGCAGGACATTTTGCAAGACAGTTGTTTACAAAATAGCTCCAGCATTACACTTTGTCAGGACATTACAGATCTGGGGGTGTATCATGACTACAAATCCTGAGGAAAAAATTTTGTTGCTGAGGACACCAACACGTACCAGGTAATGTAGATTTCAAATGGCAGCTGACAAAGTCCATGTTTCCTTTCACTTCTTGAAGTCCAAGTTTTCCTTGTGAAGTGTGGGTATTAGGCCACAAAAAATATCTTTGGCATGGCTGCCTTCCATGCACACATTTGCTTATAAAAAATCAATAGACTCTAAAGAGTTGTATGACTTATTAAAAGATTGCAGACAGATATACTTCACAGAATGTCTGCTTTGGGGAAATGTGTGTATTAAATAATTTAAAAAACTGTTGCTATGTTATTAGCAACTCTTTGAGAGAGCATTCTCTGTTACAATAGTCACAATCAATGTTCATAAGACCTTTATCCAGTTATAAAGTAAAATCCATGCTGAATGCTCATTAGTTTTAATAGATTTTGACTAAATTAGTAATGCAAAATAAAATTTTAACTTGAGAAATATTATCTTTGTAAGAAACCCAAGATCCCTCAGTGACTAATTTATTTTTGCGATGTTACTGTATTTATAATAAAATTTTTAAAATTCCTCTGGCACAAATACCTGAAAAGCTTTTTTTTTTCATTTTGAATGAGTTTTTGCAAACAAGTTTTGTCAAAAAAATAGCGTTCCAGACTATTATAGAAGTCTGACTGTTTGGTATTTTTCTGAGCTCTACCTCAATCATTTGTCTGCACCTTTTTAACTGTTGGAGAAGATTTGGATTGTTTCAAATCAAATTTCTACTTAAGGAATTGGGATCTGTTTCTGCTATACCAGACATAGTGCATCAATGTTACAGTGCAACTGTCTCAATGCAGTATTTTCCTCCAACTCAGCTGTTATTCAAAAGGACACATAACTGACTAAAAATTGTTCTCTTCATTCCTCTCATCTTCAAATTTTTGTATTCTATATTGATGTTAAATGTTAACCAGCATTAGCTTCCTTACTGGCTCTTTTATGTTCTTTCCTGGCAGAATGGGGAGCTCTTAAATGATTTTTTTTTTCCCTACATGGAAGTGTTGACTATCATCAAATCACCCTCTAATCTTCTTAGTACCTTATCTTAATTTTTAAAGACTGAATTACTAGACAAATATTCTAAACCTTTAGCTGCTGTCATGAACTTTCCATAGAGAGCTAATTTTTCAGCCATCCTTCCTAGACAGAAAAACGACATGAAACCCAAATGCAAAGAAAAATTGTTATTCCCTCCATTTCATGCATTGAATAAGCTGGGATTGCTTTTCCTGTAAAAGTACATATTTTATCACCGATGACTTCTCCACCAAAAATGCTGCCCACATTCAATGACAGAATTCCTACTTTTCAGGATTGGAGAAGAAAATACTCTCTTCATACACCTACAGGAAGTATACAAGAATAAGCTTAAACAGTAATTTTCCCAGCAGTAGCTCAAAAACTTGAGTCTTGTTTTGGTTATTTATTGTTTGGCCACTATTTGGTATTTGGTGGTTTTTGGTTTTTTGGTCTTGGGGTCTTTTTCCCATAAATTTAATGTATGAAACCCTGTTCCTCTGGGATTCCAGCCTCATTGAACCCAGTGTAATATTCTTGATGTATTTGTGTTAAGGGAAAGCCACGTCTCACAATGTTATGTAAGAGTGCCTTTTCTTCAGTACAGAAAATGTCCTTCTTTCTTCCCAGGTGAAGGTTACCACTTAATAATTTCTCCAACAGCTGCTTAATTTGAAAAGGCTCCATTAACTCATCACTAGTCATAATCATCCTGCAAGAGAGACAGTAAGACAACTGGTTCAATTGACATAATAAGCAAAAAAAAAATGTTATCTTTAATTTCTAACCAGTGCGATAATAAAGCTGAAAAGCATTACAGAATGGGATATTGAAACTGGGAGCAAGTTGCCTTGAAACAGAGTTGGATACAGCTGCTGCAGAAATGGTCATCAAACACCCCAAGATGTTATTTTGACATTTCATTTCATGTTCCTTCTGTCTTTATTCTCCCTTCCCCAGAAGACGTGTATTTCTGAAGAAAGGTCTTTACTTTTACTTGACTTTACTGTTCCCTGAGTTCAGGTCAACAGAACTTTCTGCACATCGTTTCCAAACAGTGAGATGTGCGTCATGAATATATCACTCTGTTTTCAGAATTGCCTCCACAGGACTGCAAATAGAAGTTTTAACAGCAGGCACGGTCCTGCCCAGAGGCCGCAGGGAAACCCCTGCCCTGCCGGGTCTCTCCTGCCCTGAGTCCCCTCTCCGCTCTCCCCTCGGGGCTCGCAGGGCTGTTTCCCGCACGGTTCCCCTCGCTCAGCCCTGGCTGCCGGGCAGCGTTTTGCCCTCCCTTGCCCAGGCTTTGCCCGGGGCTCTCGCCCGCCCGCCCGTGGCTGAGGGGCTCAGCCGTGCCCTGCGCTGGGGCCGCTGCAGCCGCTGGCACCGCCTGGGGCCGGGCCGGGCAGCCCCGGCAGAACCGACCTGCTGTCAAAACTTGCGCCTAATATAAGGAAAAATTTCCAAAGATTTTACGATCGCTTAAGTACACTACTATTCTGCCTGCAACTAACAAGAAATATCAAAGTGCCTTTGATTTTGTTTGTGTTTGTTCTTTGGTTTTCCTTACTTCACCTCAAACAATTTTTACATGGTTCTAAAAGTGAAATTGTCAGAGCTTTTCCAAGATGTATCAAGGGCATCCAACTCAAGAATTAGGTAAAATTCAACTAAGGATTGAGACTGTAAAGAAATAATAACAATCTATTGTGTATGTGACAATAAATATCTTCTTAGGCTTTTTTAAAAATAAAGATCTGTCAGTCCTGAACTAACAGCCAAGCCAACATCCTGTCCATCTTAATATATTTACAGCCTGCCATAAAGAAGTGAAAATCACTTCTAGAATCACATCTAGATTTGTGGGTTTGCGCCTTCACCAAAATTTCTTGAAACAAGACAGTTTGCTTCAGCAACAAGATATTCAAAGGAAGTTTTCAGGAAGTATACAGGAAGTATTCCCCTAGACACCAGATGCACTCTCACCTGCTTCCTAGCCCAGGGTAAGGCTCGCTGATGTGTTGTCTCCTTTCTTTTCACATCTTTTCTACTACCATGAAGCAATCAAGAGTTTGTCCACAGGAGTCTGTCTAGGGACTGAAATGGCAAATGGAGAGAATGTTAGAACTTCAAACATTTTAGTTTAATACTTCCTGGTCCTTATTTTTAAAACAAACTGCAAGTATTCTCATGTTAAATCAGATTAGTTCTGATGTTAAATATGATGATAATACAGGTGAATAAGATATTTTTCCACATCAGAGCATTTCAAATTTCATATTTTAATCTACTTCACTCCCACACACTAATTGTTATACATTTAATATACACTTAACACCTACCATTTTATCATTATAGACACCTACTCAGCTTATCAGGGAGTTCAAAAAGTTCCCATTGCTTGGGGAAAAAAATATAGCATATCACCATTATCTAAGGAAAAACTATAGAAACTAATCAAATATGCCCTGCTTACTAAGGTAACAAATGAAACTCCATAATCTAATTGGAATTTAAAGTACCTAAGATTATAGTCCTTGCCTAATATTTATGGTCAAGTGGTTTAACATATAAATGACAAGATTTCACTTTTTTTTCTTCTGATTTGAATTTTGAACATCTCTCATGGGAAGCATTCATTATCACTGTAGCAAAAGTATCATGATTGAAAAAGAAGCAAACATTTCCTGTCATGCCATTAGAACTTGTCAGTACTCAAAGGTTTTAATGCAACTGCTTCAGTTTGCATGAATGGGCAGAGGGCACACATAAAGTATAAATTGCATAACAAAGTGCATTTCAGGCACAGATTAAAAAAAAAGAAAAAAAAAAAAAGAAAAAGAAAAAAAATACAGCATGAGTTATGGCCCAGGTTGGTAAAAAAAAAAATTGTCTGCACACCTAAAAAAAATTAAAAATCTCAATTTTTCTACAGGTTTTATTTTAACCTTTTATTTAATTTGAATTTCTTGCTAGTCCCCTTGCCTTGTTTCTTTTACTTTTACTTTCAAAAACAGCACAGCATTAAGGACAAACTACCATTCATCATCCCTAAGTCACTTAGCCTTCCTTCTTAGAGGCACCTTTCTCCCTTTCTCCTCTTAAAAAACCCCACAAATCAGATTTGATAAAAAGGCAAGTTAAAGTACAAACTGTCCTTGGTGATTTATTGAGGTGAAAAAAGAGAAGGGAAAAATAATTTTAAAGCCTCAGTTGATTAAATACATCTTAAATAAATATTCAAACCTTAATTTCAGGTTTCCCAAAGGCAGAAAATAACACTAGAATCTGTATTTCCATACCAAAAATAAACTACATGCATTAGAATGCTAGGTTGAAAGTTTTTGCCCAAAACTATAATATTGCTTACAATCTTTGAATTAAAATATCAAACGTGAATCCTTCATGATGTAGGTCAAAATTATATTATATTTTATATTTGAAATTAAAATAAAGGTTCAAAATTTGTTAATAATGCATTTGCTGGAAGCTCCCTCAGTTAGACTTCTCATTTTCAGAAAATATATTCTCCAGATAAGACATTTAATTATATTTCCTCTTCTTAAATAATTCTGAAACTGAATATTTCCTATAACAGGAATCGGACAAGCAACACGATGTGCCTACTGCAGTAAGAAATGTAATCTCACCTTCCGCTACAGAAACACGCAGTGGTTGAGGTTGGGAGAGACCTCTGGAGATTATTTAGTCCAATCCTGCTGCTGAGAAGATGATCATCTAGAGCAGGCTGACCAGCACCATGTTCACTCAGGCTATAAAAATCTCCAGGATGGAGATTCCAAAACCTTCCTGAACAAGCTGTGCCAGTATTTGACCAGGGTTGTTTGGTTTTTTTCTTCTTATGTTTAGATAGAATTTCCTGCAAGATGACAAAATTGCTGTTAGTTAATGCTGTCACCTCCGTTAGTTTCTTACTTTTTTGTAACTTAAAATGTTTTTACAAAAAATTCCTTATGCAGACATATTCCAAGTCACATACACAAAGAATAATTTATTTACATTGTTAAACACATACTTAATATTATCTGAAGGGCTTCAATAAAAAAAACTATTTACAACTCTTATTTTGTAGCATTGTATTATTATTATTGCTGCTGCTTTTGATATTTTTATTGTTAAACTCTTCTTACCTCAATCGATGGGTTTTACCTTTTGCTGAGTCTCTTCCCCATCCCAACCTGGTGAAGGGGAGGGAAGTGAGTGAGCAGCTGAGAGGTACTTTAGCTGCCAGCTGGAGTTCAACCACAACACATGCAAAATAAATTTCTCAGACCTCCACACAGAATCTTATTTTTGTACCTTAAATCAGTAATACTAAAGTAACTATGGAGAGTGGAGAGATTAGAGGTATGCATTGGTCATGGTTCTTACACTTTCCCGGAACAAAATGTCAGAGGCTGTTAAAAGTTTCTTTTATTTCTGGGCAAGTTCACATATTTTCTAGTTACCAGGTGAGACAAAAGATGTGTAATTACTAAGGAGACATGCCAAAGAACCTGGAAGGGTAGTAAAAAAGCCCAATATAAAAGCTGCTGTGTAAGAAAAAAATACATACCAGAAAGGGACTTTCCTGTATTTGTTTTTGTTGAGCTTTTCCTTATGTGCAGGACCAGAATAGAAGATGAAGTGGTGGCAGGAGAGGTTGTGGAAGAAATCAATAAAAAGGAAACAAACTGCCAAGGCCAGGTGGTAATCACCGAGGGATCTTAAAAATGAAATAGCTTAATGGCTAACCTCTTCCCTTTCAGAGCAGAGAACTGGAAAATAGCCAAAGAGAGTCGAGAAACTCTAGGTTTCTAAGCCCGACATTCACAATGGGCAAATCATAATAGAAGGCATAAATAAAGAGACCAGAAGTCTGGTCACCTGACTAAAAATTATATTATAGGGAAGAAACCACAAGGTTTTGCAAAAAAGGAAAATAATTAGTCACAGAATCACTGGATTCCTCTGCAAATTTCAGCAAGCCTAGGAATAATGAAGATCAAAATTAATAGAGGCAGTCTGAATTTATGAGAGACTTTAGTTGAAAGCTTTCATTGAGTCTTCTTTAGGAAATAAAGTGCCTATGGCCTGGGAAGAAAGGATCTTGCATGGATAAATAATTGGTGAAAAGACAGAAAGTGAGAGTAAACTGTGTGTTTTCACTATGGAAAAACCAGTAGAGTTACGAATTTATGTAGGATCAACGCTGTTGTATAAGCTGTAAAGAACCTGAGAAAGAAGAAAGGTAAGATCACAACTGCTGATAAAGCAAAGTAGTTCAGAAGAGGGAAAATAAAAAGCATCCCTGAAGAACTGCAGATAACTTCTGCAGGATTCAGTAGAAGACTAAATATATAAATGTGAAAGGGATGCTCACACCCCAAAAAACCAAGTAATGTTACCCTGAAAGAATATTACGTTCTCTGAGATAGCCCTTGATATTCATGGAAGATAAGATAAATAAAGAAATATAAATTCAGAATCCAGCAGTGGTCTAAGAAGCACACAGGTTTTAGGGATAATTAGGAAGGAACTTTGTAAGAGGCAGAACATCATTACAGACTCTTAAGTTTCCGGTGGCTGCCACCTCTAAACTGTGAATATTCTCTTCCCAACCTTCAAAAGGATGTAGCAGAGTGGATAAAGCTTAGAGAAGAGTGGAAAAGGATAGCCAAAGGTGGAAGAGATTCTGTTGATGCCTAAAAATTTCAGCTTTTATACATTTTTCATATATTTGTAGCTTTGTAGATTATTAATACAGGGTTATATAGCTCCTGGTATTTTTCCTACCGTTTCTCTTAGATTTTAGAGTAATAAGTTAACCTTCTAACACATTCCTGAAATACTGTTTAGTCTTATTTTCAAGAAGAGAGCCTACAAGAAGAACATTTTGTTTTTCAATCAGCATCTGAGAAGACACAGGAAATGGGGCAAAGAAGCCCTGGACCAACTCCATTGGGGCAGTAGCCAGGGGAAAAACTACATAAGCAAGTGCTCTTCTAATTGGACAATATTTGTTAAATATGCTAATATGTTAAACTTATAAAGATTGTAGAAATCCAATGTTGTGTGTGTCCATAGCCCATAACTAGGGAGGCACCTGGGAGTTTCCAATAAAGAACTGCTTTTTTATCTTACCATTTCAATACTGTTGCAAGAGTTTTTGTCTTTTGATATTAGGCGACACTGTACATCCAGAAATGAAATCATAGAAGCTTCTTCAGCCTAGAAAAAGACAGCTGACTAAGAGGAGACAGGACAGGTATCTTAGATCTATCTAAAGAAGTCCTTAATATTTCTAAAAACAACATACATCAGCATAGCAAAAAACCAGATGACCACTGTGGTTCTCACCAATGGAATCAGCCTGGTAATTATACACATCAAGCAGACCAGCAGTTAATGAGATTTATAAAGGTAATATACTAAGTTGATTTCACACTCAGATAATGGAAAGCCATCTTCTAAATAAGCATAACAAAAAATAAGGAGACTTCTCTGAAACATGGAAATTTTTAAGTGCACTGGACTCAAATGAAATACAGTGAAAAAGCTCCCAAAATAAACATAAGGAAAACATTACTAACATCAGAGACATCACTTCCAATACTGAAAACGACATACAGCATCAGGGCTATAATGAGCAGAATTACCTCTGCTCAGTTCTAAAATTAGAGTCTCTTACTATCTTCAAGCTGCTTTATTTTTCTGAGACAAACATAATTTAAAAGCAGTCAGTCAACTCTAGAAAATATGGTCAAGGAATTTAGACACATGTAGATAGTAAATGAAGTGATGCAGTAAAAAAAAACCCATACAGTAAAAAAACACACTATATATTAAACAGTCTATAAGGTCAGGGTCGTGAGCAATACACCTCCGTTTGTCTGCAACCCAGCTTTAAAAAGCCAGCACCCATCCCACCTTTCTGAGCATCTACAGAGTAACCTTTACACGCCTTGAAATAGAATCAGTCTCCCACCAGTATGGCTATGGAATATTCAGAAAAAGTATCTTCTACAGCAAAAGAGAAGCTGTCAAGTGGTGGAAATTGGAAATGGCTTAATAAAATCTAATGTTACTGATTTATGTAATTAAATGTGAATGCATGTGAATGTAAATCCTCTCAGAAGAACCACAAAAAATATAATGATTAACAAATAGCATTTTATATAGAGAGTTGAGTAAAACACAATATTGGTTTTGGTTGGGGTTTTTTCCACTTTTTTTCCTTAATTATTTCACATAGCCTGGGCTTTATTTTCCAAGTAGTATTATGAAAAACCAAGGTCATGAAATTTCTTCAATCTTTGATGCAAATTACTGCTTAGCCTGTCATCTCTTAATGGCCTCACACAGTAATTTTAACTATAGCACAGAAATACCAGTGTTTGCTGTAAACCAGATGGCTTGAAAGACAGAAGTAGTTTATCCATGGCTGTGTGAGCATACATCCTGGGCAATTTAACCACAGATTTTCTGCACAAACTGCAGCTTCTCATTCTTGAGCTGACTCCTTAGAAATTAAGGGAGGTACCTCAAACACTGCACTGCCAGCAGTTGCACGGAGAATTTCATACTGACAGAAAGGACCTTGGCACACGTTGGCTCAATGTAGGTTCAGACTGGCATAAATTATTTAACATTGGCAGGTGCACTCCCAGAGTTCCCTGCAGTGTTCAGAGACCAAAACAAGGATGGCACCTTGCACTGGAAAATTTCATCTCCCTTCATTTAGACTATACAAGTAATCTATAGTCTCAGTAACCTGGTCACTTGATATTTAGTGTGTTGAAGGCCAATATTGAAGTAATTTGATTTGGGTGGTGTTCTAGTTTTTATTTATTCTACGACTCAACAATGTGACCTCTTTTGGGGTAGTCGAAATGTGTACTGCCAAAAAATTCATTACTACAGACTATTTAGTATATCATGTCATTATACTAAAAAAATAATTTTGTCATTAAGTAGTGTGGCTAAAGCATAGAATAAGATGAAAAATATGGGTTTATTTCCCAACAGATCGGTTTCCTGTTGGCCAATAACAAATTGCATTCAGTTAGGGAACACAATAACTTTTTTTTTTCTTACATGGAGCTCAAAACTTTTAGGTGGAGAAATAAAGCATAAGTTATTAAGTGATTGTGTGTGTCTTGCAGTGAAAAAAATTAACCTCCATCTCTCCAGTTATACATCCTGTCTTTTAATAACACTGCAAGTTGTGAGCACACCCTAAACAACACCAAGTGATGAGTGGGTAGATAAGACTGCGGGAAGCAAAGGGAAATAATTAGCCAAAAAGACAATGCAAGTAAAAAAACATACCAGAGATAGGAGTTAAATGGACTTCACCATCCTTCTTACAAGTACTAGACTAGATACTTGCCTTATTTGTCCTAGCATGCCAAATAAACACTTTGGGACAGCTACCATGAAGTGAAAACTCCATGCTGTAGAGTATCTAGTTCTCTCACTTCAACAACTTCATAAAAAATTCAATACTATCCCACATGGCACTTTTTCCTTAAAAACTGACATATATCAGAGACATCCTGAAAAATACTAGAACTGTTACTGGGTTTGCAGCAAAGGTGTGCACTTCTTATCTTGTTAGAGTAACATTAAGAAATTATAGCTTACATTTCTGATGGAACTTTTGTCTCTATTGTCCTCATTAAATTCTTAATTTTGTATTTGTGCCATTTCTTGACCATTCAGAATCTTAAACAGTCATTCTTCCAGAACAATAATGTTCTCTTTAGTAATATGTGTAAATAGCCATTCCCACTAAGAAAAGAAGGAACTTTTAATATAATATCAAAACATTTATTGAAAGAGAGAAGCAGAAAGCAAGACTCAGTTATGAAGTGATCACTTTTGGGCTGTATTTAGCTGTCCGTAACAGATTTTCAAAGTCATGCAAAAGGTGTATTGGGAAGTAGCATCTTATTTTATTTTAACAGGAAAAAAATTACAGTTTACAAGAATGAGGGGGTCGACGAGAAAGTTCAACAATCATTCCCTTAAATCCGTAGCCACTCCTACCAAATATCAGATTTTCTACATCTATATTATTGAAGTATTATGTTCCAGGCACCTTAATGACTTTCCACTAGTCAGCTGAACCTTAATGGTTCAAATAAACATGTTTTATTTCATGCTGGTGAAGACCATGTAGACAACAAACAGCTTAATTATTGGGTGTAAGCTAAAGCAAATAAATGGTGTCATGTAAATATCACTCCATATTTGAAAGGTTTATGAAATACTTTAAGATTAGTGTGACTATTTTTCTCACTTCTAATACACATATATACATATAATATATCTAGAACATGGACAAGATTATATTTCAACCCTCACATACACTTGAGTAAGAAAAACTTCAGGCATGACCCTAGTTCATGTTATCTTCCAGGGTTTATACTACCAAATAGCACACAAATTGCTGTAGAGGCCACTCAAGTAAAAGTAATGTCACATTGTTATTCCACAAGACAGAACAAAAAGCCAGACATATAAAAGCACTTCCTATATATGGAAGTTGTATGCAAAATTAACCCTTTTTCCTATTGTTCTTTCTGACCTAGACCCATCAGCTGCCATAGCATTCTTACTCTAAACAGTGCAAGTGACTGAAAACTTCAGTCAAGCCACACATTTCCATTTCTTCCTTCCATGCGCTGCATATCTGAGAGCATTGACAGCTATACCTTGAAGGCCTATAAACATCCTTATAAATGTTAGGAAAAAGAGAATTAGGTTGAATGATATCTGGAACTTAATGTGCTAAGAATATGAGACACTTCATCATGTACAGGTTAATACTAGGAACAGAGCTTCTGGATGATAGTCGACTTCCTTCAGTGACACAGGCAGTCCTTTATAAATTAACTGCTCAATGTACACTCTAAGCTAATTCATCCGTGCTGGCAGGTAAGATATGACTCCTTAAATGTCACTTTGCTTAAAATATTGTAGCAAAAGATGAATAGGGCAAAGTGAATTTATGAGATCGTTTAGCATGAAGTATGTCTTTTTTGTAAGACCAAAAAAAAAAAACCACCCAAAAAAACTAACTTACATCTCAAAATAGATAAAGTACTCTCTTTGTCATTTTGATGTCAGTTTTGTCAATTGAACTTGAAAGAGCTGCAGTTAAATACAACGAAGGCTACAACCATCATTCTGAAGCAGGTAATAGAGAAAGTTTGTTTCCTTGAAGTAAACTTTAATGATAGCTGCTTTGAGGCCAAGTCTCAGTTTTTCTTCTGATATTATATACTCAAAGAAAGAAAGACAGTTCATAATTGCTACTTGCAACTCAATAAGGATATATTCATTCCTTAGACTCTTAAAGTAATATTTCAACTTCAATCACAGCAAGTAGGATCAATATGACAAATTTTTCTTAGCAAGTAGCATAAGATGACTGATTGTGACCAGAAAAGTGCTTGCAATCTCAGGCAGAGGCTTGGTGTTTTGAAATGTATAACTTGTTGACATAAATTGCTTTTTTAAGTAATGAACTGACAGAACTGGACAAAGAATTAAGCACATTTATTCCTGTGGGAAAAAAGATAAAAGAAGTCATAACAGAATGGCAAAGAATGTGATGTGGCTACAAGACAGCAGTTCAAATACAGATTTTCAAATAGATTTCCAAAGGTAGAAAAAAAACCCGAGAACATATTTTTGTAGCTGGACCATGTATTACTATTGTCTAATGTTTGTCATTACAGGGTTTTATTTACGTTTGGTAATGACTTTGCCATGTTTTGGCCCTTCTGTTTATATTGACTAAGCTAATTTGGAGCAGGCAGGGGAAGCGGGGTCTGGCATAGGTCTGCGAAGGAAAGTGGGACAGTCATCTTCATTAATTTGTTAGAATTCAGGTTTTCAAGAACAAGGTCGAGATGGGGAAGATTGAGGTGAGAAGGAAGATTGATAAATACTGGAAGACCTCCATTAGAACAAATATGGCTTTTGTTACAGGGACTGCAGTTTAGCCTTTGAATTTGAGTTCGTGTCGTCTGAAATCTCCATGTTCATTACAAATGCATACATTTGAAAACTATTAAGACCTGCCTATGCTGAGAAACAAAGAATTACTGAAAACTTTCTCTTGCTGAGTCTGTCCTGCTTTATCAGGTGGTAGTACAGACCAGTGGTTTATGAACTTACCATATAACTCCATACACTCCAGCCCCACAGAGCAGGAAGAAGTGAGTGTTGTGGACCTATAGAGTTAAAACTGAGACCCAAGGCACAGACTCGTCTTTGCCTTATGACCATTAATCAAAACTCAGGCTGATTTAGAGGGAACCGTTTCACATTATAAGTGCTTTGAGCATTCCCATAATGTAGATAAATAATAATAACACATTGTATGAGAAACTAAATGATGCCATTCCCAAAAAAATAACTCACAGAACAGAACAGAACCTCATAGTTCCAGAAAAGACCTAAAAATATCATATAGTCCAAATGCCTGACACTTCAGGGCTGACCACCATACATACTTAAGGGTATTATCCAAATGCCTCTTCAACACTGACAGTCTTGGGGCATCAGTCACCTCTCCAGGAAGCCTGTTCCACTGGTTGACCACTCCGTGGGTAAAGAAATGTCTCTAATCTGAACCTCCCCCTTTTCTGAGCCATTCCCATGTGTCCTGCCACTGGATACCAGGGAGGATAGCTCAGCACCTCCATCTCCCTTTCTCCTCCTCAGAAAGCTGCAGAGAGCAAAGAAGTGCTCCCCTGAGCCTCGTTATCCTCAAGCTAGACAAGCTCAGAGTCTGCAGCTGTTCATCATAGGACATTTTTCCAGCCCGTTCACCAGCTTTGTTGCCCACCTCAGGATGCAATTTTTCAGGCATCTTTGGTAGAGATTTTGGGAATGTTTTGCTGGGTTAAGCAAGCACTTTACTTGCATTAAATACATTAAATACATTATCATGGATAAGATTGTACTGGTTTTGGCTGGGATAGAGTTAGTTTTCTTCACATAGCTGATATAGCAGTGGTTTGGCTTTGTTAGCAATTTTGTTATCACGTTGATATTTTAGCTATTACTGAGCCATGTTTACAGACCATCAACGCCTTTTGTTTTGGCTGATGTTGGCCCATCATAGAGTAGGCTGGGGGTGCACAAGAAGTTGGAAGAGGACACAGCTGGGACAGTTGGTCCTTTGTTCCATCTGCCTGTGCAGCTGGGCACACATTGCAGCTTCATCATATCCTTGTTGGTACAGGGAACCCCAGCAGGGGCCTGGACCGAGACTCTGGCTGCTCCAGTGAGGTGGTGCTGGGGATTAAGCTGTTCATCTCACTCTTCTGTGCTGATCCTGAGCCCTTCATCCTCCCTGATGTTCCACAAGTTGCTCACCTGCTCCTGCACCCCCTTATCCTAGTGAGCCATCTTCTCAAACAGCCCACACCTCCTGCAAGGAAGATACTTTCTCCCTCTGCCCCCACCCGGAAGGACACCACTGGCACTCAGTATCCACATCATACCTCAGAAGCCCACCTGGGTCCACCTGGTTTTCTGAAGAGGTTCCAGATATGACCTTTCTTTCCCTTAGGGGAATTGCAGTGTTTTGGGATCATGCTTCAGTACTTCCATCTATGCAGCCAGACCTATTCCAGGGATATCAGATACCATATGGCATAGTGCTCAGCAATAAAAGTTGGAAAAAGGAGGAGGGGGGTATATTAGTAGTTATGGCATTTGCCTCCTTAATTAACTGTTATGGATGATGAAGCCCTGCTATCTTGGAATTGTATGATGATGTGAAGTGATGAATGAATTCCTTATTTTGCTTTGATGCACACACAGTTTTTGCTTTCCCTGTTAAACACTATCTCTCCCACATCCTACTGTAGGGGGAGTGAGCAAGCAGCTGTGTGGGTTTCAACTGCCGGAGGGATTAACCCACAACAGGTATTAACATTTCAAAAATACTATTGCTACTTTTTCCAGTCCAGTCTCCTTTTCAGTTTCATTATAATACCAGATAAATTTCCATACATTCTACACTTACATAAAATCAGTAATGAAAAGGAAGTTGGAAAGCTAAAAATTTATAGATCCAATCTAAGTATTTCAAGATGTTAGTTCTTACCTTAATAAATATGTATTGCACGTGTAACATTCAAACTCGACTCTGCATTGGAAAAATAATTTAAAAGAATGATAATTAATTATTGTGCATGGAAATCAGTATCAAATCTAAGGATTTTTGCGGTGCTAGAGACAAATGGAGAATATTGCTCTTCCCTTGTTGTCATTAAGTGACATTAAAACCAAAACACAAGCAATCAAGTTCTGGAGGATTTACAGCAAATATTCTATTTGATGGATTATCCTCCATTGGATTATTTTATTTTAAGGAGCATTTGAGTCACACAGCTTGCATTTTGTCAATAAGAGAGCCTCACTGCAAGCCAATAAAAACAATGTTCAATGGTGACTCAGGCAAAATAAGTAGGTTGTGACCCACTGGCATACTCCATTGCCAATACATCACTCACTGTTATATGAATCCATAAAGAGCAGAAGCGTATTACATAAACACAGAGAAGAGATACATGAAGAAGCACCTTTTCATTATGGAAAGTCACCTAGATTTAGCAAAGATAAAGAGTATGGGGTGTTGCTTAAATTTCATCCACAGACAAGTCAATATAATGTCTTTCAAACCCTCTCAGTATAAAGAAAAAATTATCTGGGAGTAAAATCTCAAGGAGGAAGAAATTAAATAGAATTTAACCTCACTTATATTTCTATAACCTATACGCTCGCAATTGTCATATGAAGATCTGAGAAGGAGAAAAATATCAGCTTCAAAGCTTTACTCTGGAAAGTTATCAATAATAGTCTTTTACCCTGGAGAAACCTACTTCTTTTTCCTTTTCAGGAAAGGAAAGCTCAGGAGAAGGAGATGATCTTTTCATGATGTAATCACAAGCATAACTGAAAATGCAAGCAATTTAAGAGCCATCATAATCAATGAGAATTCCTCATTTGTCTTCAGAAAGTTTTAGAACACACATCACTGTTGACACAAAATCACAAGATGGCAGCCAACATGCAATTCTGAGAATGCCATAGATGCTGTGACAGCAAAATATGCATGCACTGGTTTTTCTTCATTGCCTTTGGCCAATCTTAAATAAAATCCTTTGCCTCCCCTTTACTCCCTGCTGGCTAGAAAGCAGTTTAGGAATCAGATTGCTTTACTTTTTTACTGGGATATATCCTAAAGCAAAATCCAGGTACTTCAAAGAAGGAAAGCACTCATAAATGTGTCATAGACTGAACTACCTGAATAAAGAGGAAAACGAAGACAGAGCCAATAAATATTGTTGCTATGCTGGAATCTAAAGCAGTTTACACAACATCATAATGGCATTGTCTGCAATCAATGTGCAGAAAACCCTTTTTGACATCATGCAGTTACTTCATGCCTTGGAAACCAAAACATCTAGCATGCCATTTATAGATCCAGCTTGAACACAATCTAGCTATGGCTAGATTGATATGACCTCTGGAACTACACAGTTTTGCCAGTTTGCTGATTGCAGTGAATGCTCAGTCTATACCTTTCCTAAAGTCTAAGCTTCAGGGCACAGGAGCTCCCCATGGACTGGCTGAGCAGTAAGAGGAAAATGTACAATTCACACCTTAAACTTTGCAACCAAAGAGTTTTTTTGTACCCTCCTTCAGAGATACTGGAGGACATAAGTCATTTCAGCGCTGCTATGTAAGCAACTAATTGATAAACAGTTAGCCCCAGCTGGTTTTGATATTCAGGAAGCAATTCCACTTTCAAACTAAGATGGATGGTGGGAAATTGTTTTCACAGTCTGTTTTTTGGCCAAATATGAGATTGGTCATAAACTATCACTTAAAAATATCTGAGGTTTATTGCAAGTTTGGCATTTCTCTTTTTTCCCAGCATTCTTGACTAACTCAACATTGCACTATCAAACTGCAGAGACTGCCAAAAGCTGAACTCAGTGTATAAAAACTTAGTGAATAAATAACCTTAAAACCATTTGGCTATGACTGTGTAACAATAAGGATGAAGCAGAATTTAAAGGTTTCATATGCAGCCATAGAATAAACAGGTTATTCACAAGTGAGCTGCTAGGTCATTTCTATTAAATGTCTGTGGACTTTACGCTAGAAAACCTCAATCTAGCAGAGATTTACTTCTGTGCTCCAGCATTCTGCTCATCTTTTGAGGGAGTACAGCCCCCAGCTTCATGTCCCTCGCTGGAGCTGCTTCAACAGGTCCATGTCTTTCCTGTACTGAGGACCCCAGAGCTGGATGCAGCACTCCCAGTGGGGTGTCACCAGCGTGGAGTAGAGGGGCACAAGCCCCTCCCTTGCCCTGCTGGTCATGCCCAGGATACTGTTGGCTTTCTGGGCTGTGGGAGTATCTTGCTGGGTCATGTTGAGCTTTGGTCAACACCCTCAACTCTTTCTCCTCAGGTTTGCTCTTGATAAGTTTGCCCTCTGTGAAGAAATAAGCTTAATAAAGGGAGATGAACAATATTTTTCAACTTTAATTAAAATATTAATGGGCTTCTTTAAGCATTAGAGTTGTTTAGAAGGGTTTTAAATGCCTTCATGACTTATCTGTTTTTCAGGAATATAGTAAAAATTATGACTGTTTGTTAAAAACTATTACATATTTTAAATGGTTCTCATTGCTCTTTATTCGATTCTAGGAGAATCTAATTGATTCTTTGGCTTATTTTCTTATAGACTGTCTTCAAAGGCCTGTATTTCTATTAAAGAGAGAAGTCTATCCGTGGTAATTGAACCAGCTGCATACTAAACAGTTTTATCTCTGCCTTAATACATTTTTTCCTTCTCAAAACCTGTAAGAGATAAGCGCCCCTGAAGTTTATGTGTAGTTCAAATAACAAATAAAGTAGATAAATGGAATGAGCCAAATAAGTGGAAAGAAATCTACTATGAAATTAAGATATAAATTGTAACTATGGAAACAGCCTTTGTAATTAAGAATAATTTAGAAAGGCATGGAAGATGTTTAATCTGTATGTAAATTAACAGATGATTTTTTTTAGAAAGGTAATAGAAGTTAATGCAATAAAATCCTTTAAAACTTTCTTAGTGGCCTAAAATAAGAACAAACAAACAAAACCCCCCCAAAACCTACTTCAAATTCTTTGTAATTTATCACAAGTGCAGGGGTAAAACCCAGGCTTTACTTTACAAGATTTTCAATATGTGTCTTGAAAGCCACAATACAAATTGAACTAAAATTCTCTCTTGATATTTATCAACCTGCATGAATATATGGATCCTCACACACTTTTCAGTGATTCTAGTAAATTTCACTAATGTATGGTAAAACATTTTATAAAGGAAAATAATAATAATACAAGAAAGTAATATTACTTTCAAAAAATGAGATGGAAGGGAAAAAGGAGAATGTTCCAGCTCAGCCAGCACGTGAGAGGCACAGCTGAGAAAGGTATTTTGTTTCTAGACTAGTCATGTGGTCTAGGCCACTAACTGAGAAGCTAAATGATGTGAAATAACACTTAATGCAGCATCCCTATTTGAATTTATTCTGAAAGGAGCAGCAGAACTCCAAAGTGAGACAGACATGAGCTGGAGCAGGGCTGGGCCTTACATAGTAATGGTAAAACAGCGCCACTTCTCAATAAATCTGTTTTAACTACTTGCTTTTAATGCACTTTGTTGTACTCTGTGTACTGTTTTTTCAATAATACTTCAGCATAAGACACTCCAACCAACAACATGTCCTTGTAAGCTGGCTGAGCTGCCAGAGCCAGTGTAGCCTTATAACCTTGAAGTCCATACTACTAAATCTTTACTTAGTACAAGAGATCCTCACTTCTTTGCACGCATTTTGTTATGTATAGGCTTGTAAATTGCAGACTACATTTTTAGCCCATCCTTTAAGGCTTTACTGTACTTCAGATATGTTGAAAACACCTATGGGTCAGACAGCAGATTTCTGTGGCACTAGAAAATTCCGTGAGGAAAGCCAAAATGGAAAACCTGTGTTTTGCTAACACATAAAAATTGTCGATTGTATACAAAGCAGTTGACTTATGCCTGATTTTCACAAATATCTCAGATGTAATCGAAGAAGTACAGACCTCCTCTACACTCCTGTTATATCTTCCTACTAGTATCTCATGCATCTATTAAAAGTATCATTATCAGTACAACTGCAGCCACCCTAAAGAGTTTAGGCTCATACTATAGTGTTACAGCATTTCTGAAACTTTATGTTGACAAGGTCTGATGCAAAAGCACAGCAAAAGCTAAACCTTAAAAATACACAGGGACAAGTTACAGATAGAAGGCATATCTTAATAAAATCAGAGTTAAAAAATGAAAGAACAGGTACCTTGTAAACATGAAGTGCATTCTACCTATTTCTTCATCAGTTACTTTAAAATGCCAGCATTTACTTATTCTGTGGCAGTGAACAAAACTCACCTTTGTAGTTCATCTTTTATTCTTTCTCTCAAGGCTGAACTTCAGCTGTCACTATCAGAAAAAATCACAAAAACAAAGAGATAATGCTTAACTAGATCTCAAAGAACTTTAATCCATTGTATTTTAATACTGCTGTAAAATTTTATTTCACTTCCTCTTCTACTGAACTTAAAGGTAAAAACTTGGCAAAGTTCAACATTTGATCAATTTAACCAAAATCTAAGTTATTTGTGTAACTTTCATGGTTTTTTTGTTATTTGTTTGAGACAGGCATCTACCAGAAACTGCTTAATGAGTAATTATGTGACACAGGGTGCTTATTTGGCAAAGAACCGTTGTTGGGTACCCACAGGTCAGTTTTATCCATCATTCAGCTGCTCCAGTTGTAGAAACTACCAGAGGTACTAAAACATCTGAGGACTAAATGTCTATGATTGAGCCTTAAAAGCCCACTAGCAAGATGCTTAAGTTTGGTAAATAGCAGCACCTTTTAGCTCAGCCACCCCTCCAGAGCAACTGTAGACCGCAACGACCGCTGTCACAGCCAGAAGGAGGAAAGGCTGCCAAATAAATGTCCTTAGCTCTTTATGCAGATGGCCAATATAGGGACGATAAACATGTTAAAGTGCATATTGGTTTCCTACATAGAATCACCTTGGAATTTTTAGAAGAGGCAATCCTGGAAGTCAAGGGACGTATGATGGTAGAAAAAACTGCTGCTATTCAATATGTGAAGATAAAGGTATCCTGACTGCTGGAAATACTGGTTAGTCCTAGCAAATGAAAAACATGTGAGGGAAACTGCTGATGTTTTTGCCAAATCTAGGTTGGGAAAGTGGAAATCTAGTTTTATCAAATCTAGTTCACCATCAATCAGGATGGTTAAAAAAACTACACTTCTTTCAAAGTAAACACTGTGGAGTTCAATATCTTACTGTTTGCTTAGCTACTTCTTAATTGTTTTCAACAACTGGACACATACTATAAAAACTTTTTAAACTAAGAAGTGTCAGACAATATTTTTCAACAGCCTTGCTATTATGGTCTAACTTCTTGTAAATTTAAGAGCTAGCCACAAAGAGTAGCAAGGCCCAGATTCTGCAACATGAAAACAGAAATAAGACAAATTATGAGTTAAAAAAAAAAAATTATCAGAAGTCTGATGAAACAGTAAGCCAGTTAACAAAAAAACCACGAACACCGTGTGTATGGAAACACTGGTTAGACAAGAAAAAGTAGAGTTATGAAATTCTGTTTCTTTTATGAAGAGTCAAAGAAGAAGGATTTTTTGCACTTCTCCCTGGAGCTTCTCCCCAAGCTGAAGATGATGCTACCCTTTCTTCTACTCTTCTAAAGTGCTTAGTGTTACCAATGATAAACACTGAACAATTCTTTAATATGTTTGCAAACAGCAACATAAATAAAAATACTCCCCTGTTGTTTTTGCGATTTTTATTAACTTGCTCCAAGCCATTCTGGATGATTTGACTAACAAACCTAGCAATACACACCCACAGCTTCAGGGCCTGAGGAGCGATTGCCCCAGCCTTTCTTTTAAAAGCTTCCATGTCACCCTACAAGAAATGGGGTTTAGAGGGTAAGATAATTTTCAAAGATAATGGATTTCCAGAGCAAGTAATTAAACAGCTAACACTGAGACTATCAAAATCTAATGAGAGTGAAAAAGACTGAATAGAAAACCTGAAAATCAAGTCTACCCCTTGATGACTATGTAGAAAAACTGTGCATTTTTTTATCCAGTCCCCTCTGCTTGCAGCACACTCCCTCTGGTTACCACAGATAATGTGTTGCTTACTACAAAACCATTTCCCTAACTCCTTATGCCAGCTCCAAATCAGTCTGTTTGTCCGTCTGAGATGGGCCTGCTCAGTTACTCTCAGGGAAAGGCACAAACACCTTTCCCAGAAGTTTTTGCTATGATGAAACATGTCTGACACTGACTCACTGACTCTTTTTTGTCTTCTCTGCCTCTTTGCATCATTTAACAGAGATAACACTTCAAACAGCAAACCAGAGTTAAACGATGTTTCTCATATTCTCTCTCCTCATTCCTTTTCAACATGAATAGATCTAAACATCAGTAAGATTTTTGTAGTCTTCAAGGAAATATTTGTGTTCAGTTCCAGATTTTAAATCTGTTACTCAGAGCTTCAGAAAAGAGTGCTTTACTGCATAAAATTCTTGATGTAGCAATATATTTAAGGAAAAGCATCACTGTCAATTTAGGTCGTACTTTGCCAGATACCATTAGTTTTGTGATATTTCTTACGAAATTCTGTAACTGAGAGGTTGGTTAGTCTAAAACTTCCACATAAATCCATCAATGTTCATAAAGATTTTCTCAAAAAGATGTACTCCTACTCACTCTGATTGTCTATTCTATGAATAGGTTTGCATGAATAGGATTTAATTCTCATAGACGCTTTGAGTACCCACATTGAAAGCTGAAACTCCTCCAGGATGTATTTTTACAGTATTTGTCTTTTACTCTCTCAAAGTATTTCAGCCATTTACTTAAAAAAATAAAAATGCTAGCTCAAAATAAATTATTTTATAGTGATGGTTCACAACTTGACAGCAACCTACACATCAAAAAGTTATTTTTCTGCATTATCTATCAAACACTTTCCACTGGTAATATATTCAGAACAGGTGTAAAAGCATGTTTTTCTCTTTTATCCACAAAAAGAAGCGCTTCCTTTTTCTCTCTACTCATTATCCAGTTTTTATTCCAACTTAAAACCTATAAAGCAACAATATCTTCCACAAATATTTATTTTTTGTGCAAACACATTATTGCATGGTCAAATTTTGTCTATTAAATAAACTAACACCTCCAGAAGTGGTTTTGTTGAGCTTCTCGTGTAAACGATCATAAGCAGGAGGAAAAGCTAGTCAACTTCTACCTCCCTCTTTACACAGCTTTCACGAAAACTGGGCAGTAAAACAGGTAGCACAAATATGAGATATCTGTCTGGAGACCGTGCCCTGGACTTCAGACTGGATAGAGACGTGCTTTATGCCCATTTTATCTCTTATACAACAAGATATAATAATAACATGCCAGATGTTTTGACATCTGTTTGTCTTCTGAGAGCATGTGAGATACCAGGTGTTCCCTTTTCATCCAGGGGGACCTGGACATCCATGACAGGCTTGAGAGGTAGACCCGTATGAACCTCATGAAGTTCAGGAAGACTGAATGTGAGATCCTGCACCTGGATCAAGGCAATCCCAAGCATAAACACAGGCTGGGCACGACCAGCAGGTTCAAGGAGATGATTTTCCCAACTCTACTCTTATCTCATGAGACCCCACCTGGAGTAATGTGTTCAGCTCTGGGAACCCCAACATACGTGTCTTGGTTTAACACAGCCTGGTTTTTCGTGGGGGCGGGAGAAAAGCTGCTCGAAACTTCTATGTCCGGCACGGAGCCAATCACTGAAGGCTCTGACAATGGGCAACTTACTTGCCCAATTAGACAAGTTGGTAACACCTCTGTGATGACACATTTAAGAAAGGAAAAACCACGGGAAGCTCTCTTTCTTCTCCCCAGGGGTGGAGAGGCGGCCACCGGGGCCCATCTTGGTGGGGGCCACCAGGGGCTGCACAGCTGGAGCCCTCCCGAGGCTGGGACCACGCAGCCAGAGCCCTCCTGAGGCCGGAGCCACCCATGTGGTGCCGGCAAGGACCATGAGGCTGGGGCCGGCTGTGCAGTGCTGGCAGGGACCGCAGGGCCAGCAGCGAGAGACATGGCGAGCAACTCCCCGATGCGGAGCCTGGACGAGACCAACCTCTCAACTGCAACTTACATTCACCAACTTTCTTCTAAGTCAGAGGAGAAGGAGAAGCGAGGACACATGAGGAAAACCAACATGGCGGCACCGGGGTCAGTGAAAAAAAAGGGAGAGGGAAGAGGTGCTACAAGTGCCGGAGCTGAGAGTCTCCTGTGAGCCATGGTGAGGACTGTAATACAATAAACTGTTTCCCTATAATTCATGAGGTGCAAGGAGGGGTGCAGAGATCCATACACAGGCCGTGAAGAAGAATATTCATGCTGGAGCGTGTGGATGCTGAAGAGCTGTAATCTAGAGAGGAACTCGAACAGAGAGAGATGACCCTTGCTTTTGAAGATGTACCTAAACGGGCCTGCAGGAAGGCTGGAGACAGGCTTTTCACAAGGATATGTGGTAATAGGACAAGGGCTAATGGCTTAAAACTGAAAGAGGACAGGTTTTGATTAGATATTAGGAAGAAATTCCTCACTGTGAGGATGGTGAAGCACTGGAATAGGTTGCCTAGAGAGGCTGTAGGTGCGCCATCTATGGAAGTTTTCCAGGCCAGGTTGAAAGTTTTGAGGAATCTGGTCTAGTGAAAAATGTGCCTGCCCAGGGCAGGGGGTTGGAACTAGATGATCTTTAGGGTTCCTTTCAACCCAAATCATTTTATGATTCTATGATTAATTTGGCTTAATTTTCTTGAAATCTTCATTACAAGCATGCATATAAATCAGTGAAAATCTCAACAGTTGTTCATGCTTTCTTCCAAGAATGTGCACACTTTCAGATAATTAAATTTACTATTTTTGTGAATTCAATTTTAGCTCTCCAATGATTTTTTTTTCCTGAAGTTTTAATCTCTGAAAGCAGTGTAAAGAAGTTATTTGAGAGTGAAAAGCAGTTTCATGTCTGGTAGAATAAAACATTATCTTTAGGAAATAAGTAATCAGACATCTAACCATTATGTTTCACACATTTTAATATTGTTATGAGGAGGAATGCCTCAGCTTTGCATTTTTTATCATCATAACTCTAGAGTCTATGGCAATATCTACAAATTTTGGAAGCGCACATTTTTTGCTTGAATGTATGTAAGGAAAGTATGGTCACAGAGGGATTTTCATCACTATCGTTAGTTATATCTCTGAACTGTAATTCATTCATGCATAGCACTCTCAGAAGGATAGTGGGGTTTTTTTCATTGGAAACAAGGAAATGGAGAGGTGGGGTACTAACCATCACTTATAACTGGGATATAAACCTTATTGTCCACAAACACCGCATACTAATTCTAAAACAAACAAACAAAAAACCCCACAAAACCTAAAAACTCATTTTCTCTAAGAAGTAACTAGCTTTGGTCTTGAGCAGTGCTTGTTAAAAATCAATAAGAGTCATTCCTGAGCCTTATGCCCCCTAATCAATGAACTTGCAGTCACATCAGCTAAATTCATATGTTACAGAGTTCCTACAGCGAAGCCTATTAACTTGGGAGACACAGTTTGTCTGAGAACTGAATGTATGTGTAAATCCCTATTCTACTACTCCTGGAGGTGTTCACAAAGGATTATATTCCCAAGAGCACAATGAGGAAGTCTGTCTGAGCAATTTCATATGCTGTCCTAAAGTGAAAGAAGGAATGTCCATGTTAGTCTACTTCATTAAAATATAAAAAATAGATTAGCATAGTCAGTATTTTTTGTCAATCACAAAATTGGAAAATATTTCAAAGGGAGTAGTCTTTCAATATGTTAATCAAAGAGGATAGGAGTAGAATAATATTCAAAATTATTTCTAAGCATATTTAATACGGTCTTTTTATCTATGGGAGGGAACTTCTGGCTGCTTCTATAAAAGAATTGCATACATGTCCAAAAAAAGAGAACTTACAAATGTTTACTGTGTTCCTTGACATTTTAAATCAAATGTGCAATAGCTGAATGCTTATGAGATGCAATTAATCAACAGTGAATGTTCTCACATTTATGGATGGATTAAACACAGTAAGATCTAATTAGCTTATGCTTAAACAACATGAAATTATAAACAGCAATCACGTTTCTTAGTTTACCTCTCTTACAATTTTCATTCTACTTTCAGAAAAAAACCTGAACATTATTAAGTGTTAGTTAGAAACAGGATAAACACAACAGAATGTTACATAGGGAATGGAAAATTTGAATACATATGCCAAATGTACCATGCAAATTTATTTCAGCAAAAACATTAGTACATCTCCAGCTTTTTAATAGCTTTTCCTCTACGTGGGAAACAAATTTCTAAAACAAGAAAAAGGATGTAGCCCTTCATGTTGAAGACAACAGAAACACAAAGTAGCTTTCAATTTTTTTCTCCCTCTGTTTTTGTATTTAAAGAAAAGCTTAGAAACAAATGTCTTCAACCACTCCATCTCTTCAGATGTATCATTTCACTACCAGCTGAAGAGGCTTAAGGATAAGAATGTGTGAGGCACCCTAAATCCATGAGAAAGTATTTGATGAAGCATGATTTCTTCCCTTGACAGAGATAACTAAACTGTAGTCACTGAGACGTTGTCCCTTGTTTAAAATTCTTTAACAGTACATGATAAAAAAGAACCAATATGACATATTATAACAATAAGATCTTGCCCTGGATTGAGACAAAACTCGGAGGAACGCTCTGGGAGGAACATCTCCTCCATAGAAGGCAGGTTACAGCCACCCCTCCCCCAACAGGGTCGGGAAAAAAATTCCACAAAGGAAGGGGAAAGAAGGGAAAAAAATTATTTATTTAACAAACACACAGGAAAAGAATAATGCTAAATAATAAAACCTCTCGCTGTGGAGAGAAAACCTGGGAATATTTTAGAGTCCTTTCCGTGGGTGTGGTCTCTCGCTCCTCTTCAGAGCTGTGTCGGCTCAGGCCCCTCCAGGCCAAGGTGTGAGGCCTCCCAGTGAGGTTCTGATGTTCTGGTGTTCTGAACAGTCCAG
>VZTA01018029.1:0-11367 GCA_013398855.1 Mohoua ochrocephala | reverse complement strand
CCCAGAACAACCACATGAGCTTTTGAACCCAAAACTCCTTTCATTCCTCTCCTTCTTCTGAAAGGAATAAAAGATATATTATCTTGCACAAGAAAAGGCTGCATTGCCACTATATCTACATCCCATCTAAAGCCTCCTTGATCCAGGCTTGATTTTCTGGTTTGACCTTTGGCCTACCTCATCAGTACAGACTTGTTGGGTGCTTGCTTGAAACAGATTAATTATGCTTTAGCCCCTTCTCCATAAAACTTCCATCTTACCTTTTTCCACATGCTACTTGCTTAAGTCTCTAAAGAAGTTTGATCACCACATCTCTCACAAAGTAACTATGGAAAAGCAACGACAGTTTCTAGATCAATTTGTATTATTTTTTTTTTTTTTGTCTGAGAATTTAGAAGATGTTAAGAACCATGGACTTTCCACTTTTAATAGCAGACATGTACCTACCCAGTAATTTTAGGATTTACCCACACAGGAATTTAGGAGCAAGGTGAACAGAGTGTAAATTAGTTCACTGTTGCTCCCAAGAACCCACTGCTCACGCTTTTGGGGGTTTTGCCTGTCTCATGCCTATAAAAATACCCCTCCCAGCATGGTGTTCACAGACAACTGTTTTCCCCTGTCCATGAAACAGTGCAATCTGCTTTTCTTGTTCAGGCTCCAATGTTTCCTGTAATTAAGCCAGCTCGTTCCAAACTAGATTGAGTATCCCCGCATTACATTGCAGTCTGAGTTGTAAATATGGTCTTAGCGAGTTCAGTTCTCTATGAAAAGTTTGTGCACATTCTTTGCCAGTAAGAAATAGTTGAGGGCACAGGAAACTGGTGCATGGTAGCCAGAACACAATATATTTGCACTATCCTTGTAGGGTCCCAAGTCTACCCTGACTTCTTACTATGGATGAGTCTTTAATAAGGATAATAGCATTGTCCTTGGGGTTTCTGCTGGTCATTGTGCATATTTACATCCTCCCTGCTGTTTTACTGCCTAAAGCACTTCTATTAGCTTCAGAATAAAACTAAATTTACTGCATTTTACCCCATCCATTGAATGGATTTTTTTTCTCCTGACATGAACTGTAATATTAGACCAAGTTTTCAAAGCCTATCCTTTGAATTTTCTTTATAAGCCTAACTGTAAAAGGGGACAATATTACCATTCAGCCCATTAAACAATTATGCTCAAGGACCCAGGCTAACTCTTACGGTACCATATTTAATAGGAATAGACTTAAAATTAGTAAAAGACTGATCTTTTAAGAATTCATTATGCATTTTCTTTGCCTTATTTTTATGTGATTGTGTTTGTGCTACTCATACAGTTCTGAAGATTATTTATTTGGGCTCATTACCAGACATCAAACAAAATAACTGTTAGGTTATACTGAAAGTAATTTATTAAAAAAAGCTCTACAGAATTAGAAGAAGAATAATCTCTTGGTGAAAACAGAATTTTGATCCATCTTCTAGGGAATCACCTCACAACAGCTTATATTATATTGATAGAAATAGAAGAATGAATACTCATCATACAAATATATATTTTTATATAGCAAAGAGGTCGGGTTAATTTGGGGTGAAAGCATCAATTACGCCAGTTTGTGCAATAGAACAGTTCTTAGTTCTCTGATGTTAACATTAAATGAAAAAGTTGTCCAGCATATGCAAACTCCATCCTTCATTATCTGAAAAAATTTCAAAGACATTTGACTTACAAATGTGTTAACTAAATGAGTTAATATATTACGACAATGCAAATACATTTTTGCACTTGTAAGAGCTAAAGTCATAAGACACAAAAAGATATCTTCCCTTGTCAAACATTATGCATTAAACAAATTATATGAAATGTTCCCAGAATCAAAATTTTTTATACTGCGTTAAGACACAAGGTTCCATAACCATGAGTTATTGAATTCAATGTTGTTCTCCAATTGATATAAGAAAGAGTTACCCTCCTTGTACAAGTCAGGAATTGTCATTCTGTAGCTACAGAAGATCAAACTCAATGAAAATAACTTTATTCTTTTGGTGTCTACTTCTATAAGTCTATGAATAAATTTTCAGGCTAATCTAAGTCTCTGATTCTGAAATTTTTGCTTTCAGTATAGCCACAGTGTATGTTGTTTCAGAAACTGCTCATCTGCTATTGGAGTTCTTATCAGATCACAGATCCCAGAATATTCTGAGTTGAAAGGGGCCAAATAGGATCATCAAGTTCAACTCTTAAGTCAATGGCCCATACAGGATGGAAACCACAACCTTGGTGTTATTAGCACTCTGCTCTGACCAGCTGAGCTCAGGTTTTGATGTTAGTTTCCAGACCTTTATATTCTGCTCTGAATTTGTGGAGATTTTAAGTTTGGGGTTCTTTTTGGGTTTTTGTGGTTGGTTTTTTTTTTTTCTTTTTTCTTTTTCTTTTTTTTTTTTTTTTTAAGAGCTCTAAATAAAACTTTCTGAGAATAGTGTTTCATATTTTATCACTAAATCTAAAGACAAAGTCAGAAATTTAAGCAATTTCCAAACATGCAAAGTACATTTTCAAAGTATTTTCTAAGACTTAATATATACACCTTATAAGAGTTGCTGACCTGTTGTATATGAGTTGACCTTGGCTGGATGCCAGGTGTCCACCAATCCACTCTATCACTCCCCTCTGTGGGAGACAGGAGACAGAAAGTAAGATGAAAAACCTTGATTGTTTTGGCTCAAGAAGTGAAGCAAATAAAGGTAAGAAAAAGGGCTAAAGAAACTGCCTTAAGGGACAAACAAACAGAGTAGACTGAAGAACTGATGATTCTTTGTCTGTATCAGCTAATTCTTCTCATAGTTGATGTATAATACTGCAGTAGCTCTCAAGTGTGGAAGCTGATTTTTATTTTACTAAAGATTTTCAGTAACCCGTACCATCATACAGTGATTGTGTAGCCTGACACTACTTGTTCACTCTATCTCTAATAACTGGTTCTTTAATTCTAACCAGAGGCGACAAGCGTAGCACTAAGGACAAAGCTGGAAGGGTTGAGGAAAATGAACTTCACAGTTGTCATTCCCTCAAACTCCTAGCTGGAGGCTTGAGTAGGATACCCTGGAGAGGGTTTATTCAGATATTGTGAAAGAGTGTCCTCTTCTTCTCTAAAACAAAGACCTTGGCTGGATATTTGATAGAACAATAATTCTGATTTAAATTTCACTCAATTGGGGTTTATCCCTAGCATAACATGATAAAATCAAAAATATGGCTTTATTGAGAGTTCTCTAATTTGTGGCCAGGTGAGGATTTGACCAGCTCAGGTGAGAAATAAAACAGGAACTGCTCTATGAGAGTCGTGTCTGTCCATTCCCTTAGGGAGGAAGAGGTCTTAGGCAAGAGATATTCTGGGTAGGAAGACTAAACTTGCATGAGGAATAGCTCATTTGGTTTCCAGAGCAGAAGAGTCGATAGAAATTTAACAGTCATTAACATAATGACATCCCACACTGAATATCTTTAGTTCTCATTAACAGGGCATCAACATTTGAAAGCAATGTAACATTATCATAGTTACAGTGTATCATCCTGTGTGTGTTGTGAAAGTAAGATTTATTATCTTCTACTAAGTAAGGATATTTTGAAAATCTTGCTTCCAAAAGTTTAAAATTTTACAATGCTTAAAATGTTCCCTTCCTGTATTGTTAGTTATTAAAAAAAAAAAAAAAAATCAAGGTATCAGAACTCTGTATGTGAGTACCTTTATCATGAGGGGTTTCTCTTTCTGCTGAGTTAACTTTGGGTTATTTTGTGCAGATTGAGAACGTTGTGCTCATGCATTTCTGTTTTAGAACCAGGTAGCTACTGTGCTTAATTAAAAGACAGGCAGTGTTTTGATCTGCCTTAGGTTAGGATGAGGCTCTGAAATCACTGGTGTAGTGTAAAGTTTTGCTATGTTTTGAAACAGGAGAAATAGAGGTTTAAGAGCAGCTCATTTTCTCTCTTGCTGCTTCCATGTTTTATAAACGGGAAGAAGGGGCTGCCTTTAGAAGACAAAGATGATGTCTAGTTCTAGGAGGAAGCAATGAGACAGAGACTTGCAACAGTGAATGAACATTTTTTCTGCCCTCAAGATTGGATGCTCCTCTCTTCAGCATTTCTTTTTTTAATGCAGAGAGTTTCCTTAGATACTTGGCACTTTTGCCTTATTGACAAAGTTCTTTGAGAAAAACCTCTTGGCTGCAAGGTTCGGTTTGGGATTGAGGGACAGTAAAATTCAGTGTCATAAGCATCAACTCTATTTTACTGTGTCCATATTGATAAATTAAATGCTGCCAGGATAGACACAAAAATTTTAATATTTTCAGTTACTCTTATGTGTGTGTGTACCTTCAAAGTGTTTCAACAGTCCCTGTCATGATTTCATCCTGAACAAGCTAGCACTCTCTCAAACCATATCTGGTTATGCCTCAAGAGCTGTCACAGATACGGACCATTCCCAACAGAGAGCTTGGCAGCATGGATGGCAGCCATTCCATGCCAGATGACACCGGCACGGGATAACAACCCTGAGCATGGTCAGTTTAGCATTATAGACATGGAGACAGTGATCTGAGCCCTGGCCATTTAAACAGTTTAATGTAAATGGGAAAACGAGGAGAGCAATGTTATGGGAATGGCTAAAATCAAAATACTGCAGCTGGTGTGGGCAAAACTGACTTGAGATGCTTTTGCCTTGTGCGAAAGGAATCAAGAGTTTTGCCATAACACGGCCTTTTTTTCTTTCAGAAAGAAATAGAGAGCTTTCTCTTAATGTTTTATAACTTAATGAATCAGTCTTAATACAAATGATCACTGTTGCAACAAGTCCTGTTCAACATTAAAGTGGGTAAAACAGCCACCAATGCAGCTAGAATACAACGCCCTGACAGTCATCTGTCAATTTTGCTGGGAAAGTGCATGAAAACAATATGTATATCTCCACCAATGACTATTAGAATGACCCATTTCACCCATACACTGGACAATTTAAAGAAACTTTGGACTTTTTCTGGATTTACTGTCTCAAAAAGTAAAAGGAATAAAAATAAAATAATCAATTTTGTCATATTTTAGTGGCCACCTTAAAATGTGAAATTCTAGGATAGTTTAAGGCCCTTTAGTATTCACATTTTCATCAAGTCTAACAGTATTCTGATTGCCATAGGAAAACAATGTAATGAAAATGGGAACTGCTTAACCCACCTCCCATGAATTTTAATGATAATGGAGGTAGTCATCTCTGTACTTTTACAGTCGCAGCTGTTGGTATCATAACTGGAATCAATCCTTCAGTCCTCCTTCAAATTAAATTAGTAATATGCAGTTTGAAATGAATGTAACATTTAGCAGGTACACTTGAGTTCCAAAGAATATTGTAAGGCAGATCTCAGTAGTGTCTGTGATAATAAGGATGTAATACGGATGAATTTCAACTTTTATTCTAATCAAACTCTTTCAGCTCCTGCTTCATTATCATTCAAAACCTTTCCAGGTGATATGTCCCAGATTTGATCTCAGTCCAAAAGCATTTAAAAGGGCAATCACAATCAGTGCAAATGTTGCTGAGAGTTTTGAGTGCATGGAAGAAATGGAAAAAATGGGGTGTTTCTCAACAGATATTTTTGACGAATACTACCAAACTGTTGCTACTCTTCTTATAAGCTTCCTGAAGAACAGTTAAGATACATGGATATGTTTTTAACCCCACACATTCCCAAGGAAACACTGATGTAACCTGAAATGGAGTGATAATTTTAATCGTATTTTCATTTTATACAGTGTTATAGGCTCATGGCTTTTCAGACAGTAGGTAAAGTCCTTAAGAAAAATACTCCCTTCTTTGTAATAAAAACGAAATATATTCAGCAATGATTTGATTTTTACATATTATACTACAATATTTGTGTTACTGATTACAAGCTCAGAAAACTAGGAAATTCAGATGAAAAGTAAAAAATTTGAAAAAAAAAATCAGCATAACATTTTATGCCAAAATTGAAAATTAGGACCACAAATTGCTTTCTAAAAGTAAAATAATGACTATACAACACTGGTCTCTTCTCATGATGAAAAAGCTCATAATCATCGTTTCAAACAATTACAGACTTCAGGAAATAATTTGATAAGAAGATTCTAGCCCTTCACAAGGGCTCCTGACAATATAGCCACAAAAATTCTACAAGGGAGGGATCATTATGAAGGCTTCTTAACCATTACCTGTAAGATGCCCTGTTTTGGAACTGTTCTTAATTTGCAGCTATACTTAAATGAAACATTCCTGTATGTTTCTCAAAAATTTTGCCTTTCCCTATTTGCCTTTAGGCAAGGTGCATTAAAAGCCTTGTAAAAAGCGTGGAAAATGTACTTCTATAATTTTACAAAATTTCAGAAATTATTGATGGGATGAACTGTATAGGCATGATAAATTACATATACTTTATCCTTCTGACTTGCTAAAAAACTTCAGTATATCTATAGTATATTGAAACACTGACTTTGTTTCAGTATTAAATCTCTGAAAAGTTTCACATTTCCGTGAGAAAACCTTCACCTGAGAAAACTTTCACTATTAAACATGAAACTAATTTTTCTCTTCAAAAAATATTTCTTGACTCCTGAGCAGGAACAGGATTTTCTACAGAGCCATGTGATCACATAGTATTCCACCAAGAAAAGAGATAGAAACACATCATCCTATATTCCCACTGTATAAAATGCATTTGTACTTGAATATTAAAAACATATTCTGTTTAATACATCTTTTCCCAGTACAGATATGTAAAATCCTATTCATTAAAGTGGCCAGGTGTTTTAATTTTCAGATGTTCCTACTATATACACTAATTTTCACTTTGCTACATTTTCTCATACATAATGTATTAAACTGCTTCTTGTTGAGGGCAGGTTCTTCCACATGCAGTGCAGAACTGGAGAGAGGCAGAATCCCATCTCTTGTCTGCTTGAATTTTAAGTACCTTTGAAGCAATTACAAGTAAAATATGCTTCAGAGAGGAAAGAAACATTTTAGAGGACAGTCACATCTACTGAAACTTTTTCTGAATGACCATGACGGTTGTTGGAAAGGTCAGCCTTTCTGGAAATTGTGCTTTCATCATAATTTCTCATTTATTTAACATCTCGTCTTTGGGACATATTCAAGGCGGATGGATGTAAAAATCAGCATGCTGCTGAGGAACACAGCAAGAAATGAAGCATTACTGAAAACAGATATATGAAGCTAGGAGAGAGATGCAATACAAAGGAAAATTGCAACAGGAATAATAACAAATAAAAACAACCTCACTGTGACTCCATCACAGGCCAGTGGCACAGGCCAGCAGCTGGTGTGAATTGTCATGGCATCCATTCTGGTGGTCAGAATCATTCTTGCTGACCTTTCACTAACAGTGCCATAAAGCTACCCAAGAAAATTGTATACGGAGTTCAATAAACACAATACCAAATGCTGAAATACTGTGTCAGAAAAGACACTGGAGAATGGCATGAATTGAATAAAATTAAATTTCCACCTGCACAGAAATTCCTCATAATATTGCATTGTGCATAATCTGTGAAAACTGAAATGAGCTACTTGCAAGTATTTTCAATTTCGCTTCAGATTTCATGATAGTTTTCATGCTGCAAGACGTTATGTTTTCTTTGAAAATAACATGTTCAAAGCATTTTGCCCTGGGCAGATTGTGTATATAATACAATATTATCATCTGATAACAAAGAAATCACACTTTTCACTTTATTTCTTGCTTTCTCTTCAAAATATTTATAATTAACTTCTGCATTACAAAACTGAAGTGACACCCAAATTAAATCCCCTGACATCATTATGATTCTCAGTTCTATAAGAAAGAAAATATAAACAGGAACACGGGATTGGTGAGATTCTATAAAGCGATGAATTTTCCAATTCTGCCTCAACCCAAAATTTCAGGGAAATTCCATTTTTTGATACCTCTGTTTTTAAAGTAACAATACACACGAATACACAGTATTCATCCCTGTATTCAGTCTTTTAGGGCAGGGCATAATGTTTTGCATAATGTTTTGCATAATGTGCCCACAACCATGGCTTCTGGGTGCAAAGGATACAAAACTTAAAAATATAAACTTAGCAGTTACTGTTTTGGAAGGTATAGCAATAAACAGCATAAGGAAGAAAAATAATGATAAAGGGAGCTTTACCTTTCCCATTCTTTCTCATTAGAAAAAATATAAAAGAAAAAAAAGAGGAAACCATGTTAAAACCTGCAGGAAAATAAGGTATTCTATGCTTTATTCTCTTGTTATGTGTTACTATTTACAGGCGGGAAACATATGAATTGGTTTTAAGTTAAACTTTAGTTTTAAATACTATTATGTGGTTCATTTTTGAAATTTAAACTTGTTAAATAATCTTAAGGGACTCAAGTATCCATAAGCTTTTTGCAAAACAGGAAATCATGGCAAAATAACGAAAGTGCTTGAATGGGAAAAATAATTGGTAAAAAGAAAGGAACCAGTCTTAAGAACAAGTAGCTTTTTCCTTCAGTTGAGGAAGTCACTATCGGCCTTCCCAGAGGTATATCCTGTGACATGTGGTGGATTATATCAAATAACCTCTAGATAACCTGAAAACAGTGACTGACTAACAATGTCAAAACAACTATTGATAAACGAATTATGCAGGGCATCAAGAATGAGAACCAGGCACGAAAAATTGCAGGAAGACCCTAAAAGATATATTATTCAGAAGCACAGAGGCAGACGAAATTCAAAAGAGTTGCACAGTGATGCACATAATTTAAAAAAATAAAAATCTTAGCTTCTTAGAATCATAGAATGGCTTGGGTTGGAAGGGACCTTAAATAACATCAGGCTCCATGGGCAGGGAGCTTCACAAGACCAGGTTGTTCAAAGCCCCATCCAACATGACCACAAACACTTCCAGGGATAGGACATCCACAACTTCTCCAGACAACGTGTTCCACTGCCTCACCAGCCTTGCAGTAGAGAATTTCTCTCATGTATCTGATTTAAACCTACCCTCTTTCAATTTTAAACATTCCCTCTTGTGATGTCACCACATGTCCTTCTAAAATGTCCCTGTCCAGCTTCTTTGTAGGCCCCTTTAGGTACTGGAAGGCTGAAAAGAGGTCTCCCCAGGGCCTTCTCTTTTCCAAGCTGAACAACTCTATGTCTTTCAGGCTGTCTTCGTAGGAGAAGCGCTCCAGCCCTCTGATCATCTTTTTGGCCCTCCAGTGCACTCACTCCAACAGGTCCAAGTCCTTACATTTGGGGTTCCAGAACTGAACACAGCACTCCATATGGGTTCTCCTGAGAATGGAGTAAAAGGGTAGAATCCCCTCCCTAACATTTGGTCATGGTTCTTCTGATGCAGCCCAGAGTACACTCGGCTTTCTGGGCTGCAAGTGCACATTGCTGGGTCACATCAAGCTTCTTGTCAACGACACGCCCAGTCCTTCTCCTCAGGGGTGCTGTCAGTCCATTCCCTGCACAGCCTATATTTGTGCTTGGGACTGTCCCTACTCAGCTGCAGAACCTCACAGATCACGAGGCTCCCATGGGCCTGCCTCTCAAGCCTGTCAAGATCCACATCTAATATACTATTAGAAAACCACTAGCAGTTAGGATACTTAGGGAGTTTAATAGCTTAGGTTCCGTGAAAATATCAGTTTCATACTCTATAGCTCTTCAAAAAGCAAATTAGATGTCAGGCTTTTGTGGTGAGTTGACCTTGACTGGCTGCTAGATTCCCACCCAGCCACTCTCTCACTCCCCCTCCTTAACACTATGGAAGAGGATGGAAGAAATCAGCTGGAAAAGTCTTTGGGTTGAAATAAAGAGAGGGAGATCTCTTACTAATTATTGTAATGAGCAAAATAAACTGAACAACTTTTCAGGGAAAAAGGCGTGGATATGTTATTTTCTGTTGTTCCCCACTTATTTATCTTTCACCTCAGTATCAGGGAAAAAAAGGGACTAAAGTTGCTTTCCTTGGGTAGTGCAGAGGTGCTGAAAACAATTTTCTGCTCCTGTAATTCCTCTGAGAAGTGATTAATTGAGAACTAAGCAGCAATGAAAGAATAAGTACAGCTGCAAACACTGAAAGCAATCACATACACAGTCAAATTGCATCTTTAGAGGTTACAACATCAAGATCTACCCTCTGCAGAAACAAAGACCTCAGCTTAAAATAGGTTATTTGATGAGTAACTTCTGGTTGTGCAACTGTGACTACAATGCATAAAAGAGAATGCAAACCCAGCAACAAGGCCTGTGGGAGAAAATAATATCTCCTCACACTAATATATACACTTCATGCTGTTCTTCTGTTGAGCTTTGATTTACTCTATATGAGAAAGCACCAGCAGTCTGACCTTCTTCCTGAGCACAGCCACATTCTAATTCCATAACTTTTTCTTTTAATCTTAGTATCATAAGGTAGATGGGAAGTCAGATTCATTTTGATGACCCAGCCACTTGTTTTGTGTGACAGATGTCACAGTATTTAAACCTATCAGCTTCTGCTTTTTTTCTTAGTGTGTGTATAGATCAGTATCTTACATCATGTTAGTCAAAGTTACTATTTGTAGTTTTTGCTGGAAAAATTATTTCCAACATGACTTACATTTCTCTTTTTACCTATACACATCAGTGAACTCTACAGTCCAGTGTCTGATACCTAGCTAATAAAGATTAATGGATTCATTTACCAGATTGTTAGAATGTTATTAAAATGCAAATGGTTGGTTTCTGTTAATTGTTCAATATCACATGCAATTAATATGGGGACATGTACACTTTCTTGAGGTTTTAGTACCGTTTATCTGAAAAATTTGAGGAACAGAGGCAGAATCTGGGCTTTTTTCCCCAAATAGTTAGACTGATAATAGCACTTAAAAGGTAGCAGTTGTGAGCTGGAAATGAATTGGAGAATTGTGAGGTTTAGAACCACTAGATGCAGGAATAAATACAAGATGGAAAGAATAATTATTAGATAGAATTGTTAAGAGAAAGATATTTTTGCAAATTGAAGAGCAAACGAAATTAACGACTTCCAGTTAATAACAGTAAGTATCAAAACTCTGATTCTAAAATTGCAAAACTTAATTTAACGTGTTAAGCTTTTGCCTGAACCTTTTGCAGAGTGTGGCAAAGACTTCAGAAGACTAAGTCCCAGATAAGTCAGCTCCGTCGCTGCAGCTGTGAACTCTTGAGCCAAAGGCCAGAGGATTCATTGTGTCTAGCAGCTACTGAGCGGTACCCTGAATGTACCGTATTCCCCCTCCCTACTTTTGGTTTTTTTTCACCTGAAGCACTTCAGACTTCCCTTCCCCT